>WXYE02258804.1:0-16118 GCA_011319275.2 Echinosphaeria canescens | reverse complement strand
CAAGCACTCGGAGTTCGGCCAGCGCGTGCTCGAGAACTTCCTGCACACCGCGGCGGGCATCCCCGCCGACTGGAACACCCACCTTCTTTCTCCCTGCTGCCATGGCAAGACAGGGCCAAGAACCAGAGCCGCGGCCTGCTTCTGTGCTGCCGGACAGCCGGCCACGCATTGTCATCATTGGGGCTGGATCTCGCGGCTACGGGTATGCCACCGCCATCAAGGCGTGCGGCAACGGCATCGTGACCGCCGTGGCCGAGCCCCACGACTACAAGCGGGCCGACTTTGGCCGTCGTTTCTTATGGGGCGACCAGGACACCGGCCCGGCGGAGGGCGCTGAGTTCCGCGACTGGCGTGACTTTATCACGTACGAGACGGCGCGGCGCAGACGACAGCTTGCCGGGGAGCCCGGCGTGCCCATCGGGGTCGATGCCGCCATGGTGTGCGTCCTCGACCACATGCATCGTGACGTGGTGCTGGCCCTCGTTGAGCTGGGGGGACTGCACATTATGTGTGAGAAGCCGCTCGCCACCAGCCTAGAGCACTGCGTCGACATGTACCGGGCATTGGCGGCCAACAAGAACGGCCGGGGCGAGACTATGGTTTTCTCCATCGGTCATGTGCTGCGCTACAGCCCGCATAACATGCTGCTGCGCAAGCTCCTTCTCGAGGACCGCGTCATCGGCGACATCCTCTCGGTCGAGCACACCGAGCCAGTCGGCTGGTGGCACTTTGCACATAGCTACGTGCGCGGCAACTGGCGCCGCGAGAGCACCTCAGCGCCCAGCTTGCTGACCAAGTGCTGCCACGACATTGATCTGCTGCTGTGGATCCTCTGCTCGCCACCGTCCTACCACTCGAGCAGCGGTGCTCACCTTCCTGCCACGGTTAGCAGCGTGGGGGCGCTGCAGTACTTTAGAAAGAGTCGGAAGCCGGCGGCGGCGGGCCGGGCAACCAACTGCTTATCGTGCCCCATCGAGGCGTCGTGCCAATACTCGGCCAAGCGCATCTACGTGGGGCCCGACGTGATCGGGCTGGACACGGGGAATAAGGGATGGCCCGTCGACGTGGTGGCGCCGGACATTGAGTCGTACCAAACGCCAGGCGAGGCGCGGGCGATGCTTCTTGGAGAACTGGGCAAGGACTACGACGAAGATGCGGCGGACGAGCAGGTTGCGGCGCGCAACTGGTTTGGCCGATGCGTGTATGAGAGCGACAACGACGTGTGCGACGAGCAGGTGGTCACGCTGACGTGGGACGACGATGCTCAGGCGGCAGCATCTTTGGGGGTTTCAGCAACGGCGCAGCCATCGCCGTCGCCGTCGCCGTTGTTGTCGCCTTCGCCGAGCGCGGATCCAGCGCAGGGCCGCGGCGCCAAAACGGCCACAATTCACATGGTGGCGCACTCATCCAAGGTGTGCGAGCGGTACAGCACCTGGTACGGGGTCATGGGCGAGGTGCACGCCGACTCGACGGAGATTACGGTCCATGACTTTGAGACGGGCAAGACGACCACGCACCAGCCCCGGCAGGACTTCAAGGGCCACAGGGATGCAGACTGGGGCATGACGTACCAGTTTCTGCACGCCGTCGACATGGTCAAGAACCACGGCTGCCCGACAGACCAGGCGCAGAAGGAGATTGTGGCCTGCACACTTGAGGAGGTGGTCCGGAGCCATGCCATGGTGTTTTGCGCCGAAGAGGCGCGGCGGGAGAAGAAGGTGATCGACTGGGGAACATGGTGGGAGAAGCAGGTTTCTGCCCCTCTGTAGTTTGTGTACAGTCCTGTATGCAAACGAGTTGTATGCCACACGAGCACGTAAGGTACAAGAAGTAGGGTATCAATGCGGAGTCGAACGACTTTCTTTCGATGTAGATCCTCGGGTCCGTACACGCTAATTTATTAACGCTCATTTATGAACACCGATTGTACGATGATTATTATAATACATCTTCGAGCGGAGCGAGGTCCAGAAAAAGGCTGTTCTATCTTTTTACCTTTTCTTTTTCTTTTTTTTTTCTGGGGGTACCGCCCAGACCCCCGACCTCGCTACGCTCGAAGATACATACTATAGTAGTAGTATAATCGGTTAGTAAATGAACGTGAACGGACCCTAGGATCTTCCTGTTAATTTTGTGATTGGTACTATAAATGAGCGGGATGAGCGGGGGAATACGGTATTCGTACCGTACCTTGGTAGCCACTAGCAAGTCGTAAGTACTCCTCAACGTCGACACCGGCCGTCAAACAATCGGGCTCAAATTCGACTTGAAAGCAGCGGGCTGCCCAGTCTGAAGTAAGAGCCTACGCGGCCGGACCTTCCTTGGATGCTATAGTTAGCTCGTCACTGGCGCCACGACTACCCTACTTTTCCTCAGGCTTCTGCCACCTCTCCTTCCACTCTCTCCTATCCGGTCCAAATCGAGTGCTTGTCTGCCCCCCGCAGCGACTCTCCAGCCAGAAATCTTGTTCTGCGCATCACCGTGTTTCCCCTTCGTCGAGTTCTTTTCTCTCTACGAAAAAGTCTTTACCCGTCGATTCTTTTCTCGTCCCCGCTATCCTCAACTTTTCCTTCTTCTTCACCATCATCTTTCTTTCCTTGTTGTCGCCGCGCACGCACGCCATGCCGACCCCTTCAGGTACCTCCACCCCGCCTTCAGGGACCGCAGCAGGGACCGCAACACCCCCACAGGCCAACAGTGGCAGCTGGAGTGCTTTTCTCAAGGTAATCAATCCCATGCTTTCTGTGTTTGTCCTGCATGCGCCGGCCATCACGAGTGTGGGCGACGAGTTCGCGAGCGGGAGGGCCAGCCCACATTGACTCGATTACGTCATGGCCGTGCAGTCGATTGCGTCCTTCAACGGTGATCTCTCCAGCATCACGGCGCCGCCCTTCATCTTGAGCGGCACGAGCCTGACCGAGTTCAGCTCATACTGGTGTGAACACCCGGCCGTGTTCGCCGCCCCTGCCCGTGAGCCCGACCCGGAGAAGAGGGCCGTTTTGGTCCTCAAGTGGTTCTTGACCACCCTGAAGCAGCAATACGCCAGTCGGAGCGAGCAGTACGGCAACGAGAAGAAGCCCCTCAACCCGTTCCTCGGCGAGCTCTTTTTGGGCAAGTGGGAAGACGATACGGGCACTACCGAGCTCATCAGCGAGCAAGTGAGGTGCGTCTGTTCTGTGCATGGCCAACGCAAACAGGAATCATTGGTGGGGCCTCCCGTCCGCTGACCATGTCTTTTTTTCCAAATCCCTAGCCACCATCCTCCGGCAACGGCCTACAGCATCACCAACAAGGACACAGGCGTGCATCTGCAGGGCTACAATGCCCAAAAGGCCTCCTTCTCCAAGACAATCAACATCAAGCAGATCGGGCATGCCCTCTTGACCGTGCCCGTGCCCAACGCTGACGAGAACGATACGTACATCATCTGCCTACCTTCGCTTCACGTCGAGGGTCTCATCTTCGGATCTCCCTTCATCGAGCTCGATGGCGCGTCATACATGACCTCGTCCACCGGATACACGGCCAGGATCGACTATAGCGGCAAGGGGTGGTTGTCTGGTAAGAAAAACTCGTTTTCGGCCGTGCTGTACCGCACCGACAAAGAGAAGGAGGTGCTGTACAGCACGGCCGGCCAATGGTCCAGCTCGTTCGAGATACATTCGGGTCCGGCCAAGCACTGCAGCAGTAGCAACCTTGTCGAGAGCTGGGATCACTCACAGAAATGTGCCAGCAAGCTTGTGGTGGCGCCGATAGAGAAGCAGCATCCGTTCGAGTCGAGGCGCGCCTGGTCAAAGGTGGCAGCTGCCATCCTCAAGGGTGATATGGACGCGGTCGGCGCCGAGAAAAGCAAGATCGAGAAGGCCCAACGCGAGATGCGTGCCAAGGAGAGGGCCGAGGGCCGCACGTGGCAGCGCAGATATTTTTCGGCACTTGCAGAGGGGACCGATCCTGCCCTTGCGAGGCTGGGCCCTGCCCTCGGGCTCTCCAGCGATGCTGACAAGACGGGCGGGCTCTGGCGCTTTGATGCGGACAAGGCCAAGGAGGCCTCGCAAGCAGAAGACTTTGAGCGGGGAAGAGGCCCAAACGATTGCGAATGAGCTGCTAGGACAGCGACAGAGCAGCGCGGTATGAGGAAGAAGCAGGAAGACGGAGCGGGAGGGGGTTTTGATGGACATGTCGCCAGTCTGCGTCCCGAACCGTACTAGTACTATGATATAAATAATATGTGTGACTTTATTATGTGTGTCATACGCACACCATGTCGCCGACTATGACAGCAGAAAACTACCTATTGTACTTGATAGCTTTGCGAAGTGTTTGATTTCTCGCCGATGCAGAGGTGGCTCCCTCTCACGCACTATTCGGACGCTCAGCGAGGTCGATGCCGTTCCCTCCAAGTCACATGCCAGCTTACTACTCTGTAGCTTACTAATTTAGCAGAGGAGGGCGATATGCCGTAAAATACGCACACCCCAGATTGGAAGCGACTTCAACCAACGACCTACTTACACCCATGAAGGTCGAGGGACTGAGCGACTGAGGGGAAGGCGGATAACAAAAGACAACCAAAGCCCATCATGCGCGACCGATCGCTGACGGTCGCCACTTACGCTGCCGGCGCCTCCCTCGCTGCCGTTGCATTCTGGTATGTCTTTGCGCCCAGCGGCTCCTCCACATACCGCCCTTCTCCGTCCAAGAAGATAGGTCCAGTTGGCCTGGCCAACCCCGCCAACGACTGCTTCATCAACTCGGTCCTGCAGGCTCTTGCCGGCCTTGGCGAGCTACGACTATACCTGGTTTCCGAGTTGCACCAACGTGCCCTCTATCGGAATGCCTCCATCCACGCCCGTCCGCCTGACCTGGCCGCCTGCCGCCAGCTCGAGGGCTTGCAGGCCGCTATTGTGACCCAGGGCCTCGAGGACATGCTCAACCTCCTGAACGAGCGCCATATCCACAAGAAGAAGATCGTTTCGGCCGCCCCGTTTGTGAAGACCCTAGAGCTGGCCTTTCACCAGCGCATCAGTCGCCAGCAGCAGGACGCCCAGGAATTCCTCCAGATCATTGTCGAGCGACTTCGCGACGAGTACCTTTCCGGTTGTAAGACCCACGGCCGTGGAACGTCTACTGTGGGCTTCCCAAGCACGCGTCATACCGAGGTGCTGCCAGATGATCGGCAGCTTAGAGACGAGCCTGTCGTTATCACTGCCGGCAGTGCTGCTGAACCTGGCAGCGGCGACGATGGAGCGGCCAAGGGTGTTACCCCCAATACCCACCAGGTGTCTGACCCGGACGAGGCTATGGCCGACGCGGACGCCAGCAGCTCTCCAAGCCACCGAGCTTTTCCGATGGAGGGCCGATATCAGTCTCAAATCCAATGCCTTACTTGCGGCTTCAAACCAAGGCCCACGGAATCAATCTTTTGCACCCTCACCTTGAACGTTCCCCAAGTCTCATCAACGACGCTCAATGCATGTCTCGATGGCATGTTCAAGACGGAATATATTGATGGCTTCAAGTGCGAAAAGTGCCGCCTCTTGCACGCGGCCACTACCATGGAGGGAGAGCTGCGCAAATACACCGGCGCCAGAGATAGCGTGCGGGCCGACGAAGCCGCCCTGGCTCTGGCCCAGTTGCGACACGCAATCACAACTAACCCAGAGAACCCCCCTGCCAACCTCCGCCTCCCACACATGCAATTCGCGCCCAAGCGCCACATCTCCCGCCACGTCCGCCTAACTCAACTGCCCAGAATCCTGGCCATCCATCTGTCGCGATCCATATTCAGCGCCAACCTGTCGCTCAAGAATTCAGCTAAAGTGGCATTTGCTGAGGAGCTCAAGCTCGGTAGCCTCCTTCACCAGCAAAGCTACCGACTTGTTTGCGTTGTCACACATTGGGGAAGCCATTCGTCGGGTCACTTTGAGTGTTTCCGCCGCCAGAGCTTCTCCCCACCATTCCCCAATATCGACCCTTCTCAAGCCTCAGGCGACTCACACATGGGGACCAGGCTGGCCTCCACACCTTGGATAAACGAGATGGGGAGGGCCTCAAGAGGGGTCAAGAAAGCCTCCACCCCATCGTTTACCCAACACATGCCAACACAACCTGTGTTGACAACTGGGAAGCCGAGTCAACATTTTACCTATGGCGAGCCGTCAGGAGGGGGACCTGCGCCTGAAATTTTGTCGCCAGTGCCCCGAACAGCGGCAAGCACCGTATCAGCTTTACAAGAAGGAGATGTCCATGGCCGCCAAAGCTTGAGGTCTAGGGCTGACCCAGCTCGATTGAGAACACCCACGGTTGCTTCATGGTCGACGTCTCAGGCTGCTAGCCAGCTGAACACTTCAAAAAGCTCAGACTATACCTTGTCTACTGAGAACAGCAACTCTGAGATGGATGCCCAAGATAGAGCCAAAGTGTCCGTGCTGGAGCACCAAGAAAGGACTAAGAGGAAGAAAGAAAACAATGTGTGGTGGCGGATTAGTGATGACAAAATTAAAGAATCCAGCGTGAAGGAAGTTTTGGGATTACAGAGTGAAGCCTTTTTATTATTTTACGAACTACAAAGAATATAATGAACTGGCGCGGCTACGCCCAGTATAGGAACTGCCTTGTCTTAATTTTCTCGATTTTTCTGTCCGCGCTCTCTCTCTTTCTCTTTCAGTGCCCCCAGTAATTTTTTGTTTTTTGAAGAGAAAAAGAACTTCGTACGAAGCTCCAAATCAAAGATCTAGATAGCTATCTATTCAAAAGGTACGTCCCCACGACACCGGCCTCTAGACCTAGGTCTATTCGAAGCGATTCAACCTATATAATAAATAACGCTGTCGCCGATCGGTCAAGAGTTAGCTTTAAAGGTAAAGACTTTTCGACCGAACTTAGCCGATTTAATATAATCAAAAAGGCTATCATAAATAGCTCTTTTTTTTTTTTTTTTTTTTTGAAGTGAAAAAGAACTTCGTACGAAGCTCCAAGTCAAAAATCTAATCTCTATCTAATCGAAAGGTATATCCCTATAACACCAGCCTCTAAACCTAGGTCTATTCGAAGCGATTGAATCTATATAGATAGCGCTGTCGCCGATCGTTAAAGAATTAGTTCTAACGTCCTCAATAATCCTTATCTAAATAAATAATTCTTTAAATTAATTATAAATTCTTCTAGCTATAAATATAAAAGGTTTTCTAATTTTATATATTAATTATCTCTTTTATTTTAAGCTATTTATTATAAGCTCTATCTATAAAAAAAAAATCTATAATTAAAACTATTACTATTATTATTATAATTATAAAATACTAGCTTCCTATAAATACTTATTTGAAGGTATACCCTTTATTACCGAGTTTAATTTATATTATGCTATTAATTTTAATAGCGAAGACTTTTCGACTGAATCTAGCCGATTTGATATAATTAAAAGTGTTATTATAAATAATTCCTTTAATAAATATATATTTAAAATTATTATTAGCTAAGTAGTTATAATCGGCCTATTATAGCCGAACTTTAGAGATATTGTAAGGCGTAAGGAAATTAAATTGATTGCCTTTTTAATGAAGATATTAATAAGGGTGTTGTTAAAAGAGGACCGGGCCCGGTAATAGCTAAGGAGATAGAAATATAGTAGTACTTTATAGAAAGTATTAGGATTTAAGGCCTAGAAGCTAAATGCTAGTATCGCTCGGCTAGTATCGTTCGGTTAGTAAGTATTATAGTTAGTTTGGAGTATTAAAAGACGGTAAGGCGGATTAGACAGAGGTTTCGGAGATAACCGGAAATAGTGGGAGCTAGCTAGCTAGCTGAATAATATAATTAATAAAGGCCTAACAGGATAGGCGGCGGCAACGCTATATTATATAGGCTCGTAGAGCCCAGTCAATAATCTTATAATAATACAATTTAATTCGTATAAACTAGTTATTTAATCTATAAAGTTAAATCGAATTATATTAAATATATAGCTTATAGATATATTTAACAACTGCTTAAGTCGATAAATAGCTCTTTCGATAAATATATATTTAAAAATATTATTAGCTAAGTAATTATAATCGGCTTATTATATTAAACTTCGGAAATATTATAAAATAAAAAAAAATTAAACTAATCGCTCTTTTAATAAAGATATTAATAAAGGTATTATTAGAAAAAAACTAAGCCTTTATCGGTAAGGCCTAAGTATTAATAATAACTAAAAAAATAAAAGTATAATAATATTTTATAAAAAGCATTTAAATTTAAACTATTAGCCTCGAAACTAAATGTCAGTATTGCTCAGCCGGCATCGCTCGGTCGGTAAATATTATAATTAATTCAACTATAAAAAGGGGGCCGGTACCTAAAATATTAAAGGACGGTAGGGCGGATTAAATAGAAGTGTCGGAGATAATTAGAGATAGTAGGAGCTAGACGGAGGTTAGATTAATAATATAGATAGCGACAGGATAGGCAACGGTAACGTTATATTATATAGGCTTATAGAGCCTAGTTAATAATCGTATAACTTAATATAATTCAATTCGTACGAACTAGTAAGCTAATCTATAAAGTTAAGTCGAATTATATTAAATATATAGCCTGTAGATATATATAACGACTGCTTAAGTCGTAATTATAAATACAAAGTCTTATATTAGTTATCTTTTTTACTATAAATTCATACGCTAAGTTATCTATTATAAGCTTTATTTATAAAAAAATAAATTTATAATTAAAATTATTGTTATTATTATAATTATTGTTACGGCAAGCACTCGGTGCCCCATTATTAAGGACGGCGGCAGGCAAAATAAGGGCACGGGCTATAGGGCGTATAGACTACTTATGCCTAGATTATATCTTTGCGCTTATCGCGTTCTTCTTTTTCTTTTCTTTTGTTTTTCCTTTTTTAACTCTTTTCTTAAAATAGTTAATATTATAGATTATTTTAGCTAAAGCTTTGTATTTTAGCTTATAAATATCGACTATAATAATATTTTTTTTTTAAAAAAAAGAGCTTCCTTGGTAATACGTATATTCGTTACGCTTATCTTATTGAACGTCATCTTTTTTACATTTTTCTAGTTTTTCGAGATAATAGTTAACAATATATATATTATATAACGACCCCGTTAATTCGACAAAACTACTGACTATTACGAGCCTTATTACTTGTACTTATCTAATATATTAATCTTTTCTTATAAACCTCGTCATTTACCTCTTTTGTTATCTATAATAAAGAAGTTTTAATCTTTTTCTTACTTTTATTTTTTATATTTTTTTCTTAGAAATGAAACTTTAGGCGAATATATTTCAGAGACGAAATACATTAATAAAACAGGGCATTAGTTTAAAGAGCTTTATAAGAATTTATATAATACTTATAAGCTAATATTTACTAATAAAATAAAGATTAAATAGTTTATAATTAAATGATTATTATATTAAAGACTTTATTAAAAAGACGGAAGAATTTAAAGAACTGATTTATTAAAATAAAGTTGATATAATAAATAATTAGCGGAAAAACTTATAAAGAAGTATAAACAAATATAATTAATCGGCTTAAAGCTCGGACAATATATTATTTATAAATCAATATATATATATATTTTAAAGTAAAAAGAACTTTATACAAAGCTCTAGGTTAAAGATCTAAATATCTATCTATTCAAAAGGTATATCCCCACAATACCGGCTTTTAAACCTAGGTTTATTCGAGGCGATTTAATTTATATAAATAGCGCCGTCGCCGATCGTTAAAAAGTTAGTTCTAACGTCTTTAATAATCTTTATATCGCACGAATTCGGTACTTCCTATTATTTTAGCATCATAGTTTTATTCCGTCGCTACGCTCCTAGCTACCTTACTTTTCTTTATTACTATCTTATCTATAAGACGCCTAAATAACTAATATTATTACCCTAACTAAACGCTTAAAATAACTTTAATCCGAGCGTTAGATAATATATCGGACTTTAGGTTATTAGATCCGAATACAGAGCGGAGTATTTCGGACTTTAGGATTTTGAATCCTTAAATCCGAATACCAAGCCGTACGCTCTTTTTATATTTAACTACTTGCCCTTTCTTTAAATAGTAAAAAAAGGGTAAGGTAATATAATTCTATTTCTTTAACTGTAAATATAATTGCCTCCGTTCGAACCGTCTTTTAAAGTACTCTTTTATATTTTATCTAACTATATAAATAATTTTATAAACTAATTAATTAGCTGTAAATTCTTTTAATTATAAATATAAGAGGTTTTTTAGTTTTATATATTAATTATTTCTTTTATTCTAAGTTATTTATTATAAGCTTTATTTATAAAAAAAAAATCTATAAAACAATTATTATAACTATTTTAACTATAACTATAACTATTATAATATATTTATCAGAGTGTTTACTATTTATTAGTAAATATCTTTATCTAGCAATATCTTCTGATCTACTAGAGCTATAAGCACAAGAGTAGTACCATTAGATTCGTATAATCAAGGGCTATATAATAGTACCTATATCGAACTAATCGGCTTATTAAAGATAAGATAAGATAACTTATCTATAAACGTTATATAAAACGATTTATCTCTCCTACTAAGCTTGCTTAAATTAGTCAGCTCAAATAGTAAAAGCTGACTAATATAGCCGCTAAGATAAGCAGTGCAAACTCTACTGATAAGAGGTGCAAATAAGCTAGTAAAATAGAATTAGTATAAATAGAAGCCTTTCCTCCTCTCCTCTTAATATAAATTCATGCTTCTAGGCACCTATACCCGGGCCCTCACCTTCGTGCAGGGCCTACTATCTACGTAACCTCTGAAAATATTAGCTAATACTTTTTTTTATAAATACTTATTTAAAGGTATACCTTTTATTATTAAATTTAATTTATGCCGCGTAACTGACTTTAAAGATATAGTTTTTTCGATTAAGTTAAGCCGTTTCGATATAATTAAGAAGGTTATTATAAACGGTTTTTCGGATAAATATATAATTAAAATTATTATTAGCTAGGCGATTATAATTAATGTATTAAACTAAGTTTCGAAAATACTATAAGGTAGGAAGAAATAATATTGATAACTTTTTTAGTAAAGGTATTTATAGGGGTATTATTAGAGGAGGACCGGGTATTGTTATATAAGGCTTAGGCACTAGGATTAGCTGAAGATATAAAGGATTAGAGAGATTTTATAGAAAATATTAAGATTTAAGTTATTATTAGCTTTAAAATAAGATACTAATATTATTTAGTTAGTATTATTTGGTTGGTAAGTATTATAGTTAGTTTAGAATGTTAGAGGATAGTGGGGTAGATTAAATGGAGGTATTAGAGATAATTAGAGATAGTTAGAGCTGGCTAGTTAGATGGAGGTTAGATTGGCGATATAGGTAGCGATAGGATGGGCGGCGGCAACGTTATATTATATAGGCTTATAGAGCTTAATTAATAATCGTATAACTTAATATAATTCAATTCGTACGAACGAATAAGCTAATCTATAAAATTAAGTCAAATTGTATTAGATATATAGCTTATAAATATATTTAACGACTGTTTAAGTCGTTTATTATTTTTAAATTATTTATTATGAGCTTTATCTATAAAAAAAAAATTTAACCAAAACTATTATTATTATTATTATAATAACTATGATAAAATATTAATTAATACTTTTTTTTATAAATATATATTTAAAGGTATACCCTTGATTATTGAATTTGATTCGTATTATATAGCTAACTTTAAAAGCAAAGACTTTTCGATTAAGCTTAGTTAATTCGATATAATTAAAAGGGTTATTATAAATAGCTCCTTTAATAAATATATATTTAAAAAATATTATTAATTAAGCAATTATAATTAGCTTATTATAGCTAAATTTTAAAGATATTATAGAATAAAAGGAAACCGAATTAATTGCTTTTTTAATAAAAATATTAGTAAGGATATTATTAAAAGAAGACCGGGCTTTTATTAATAAAGCCTAGGCGTTAATAATAGCTAAAAGGATAGAGGTATAATAATATTTTATAGAAAGTATTTGGATTTAAAGCTTTAAAACTAAATACTAATATTATATTAAAAAATACGTTAAAGGATGGTTCGAACGGAGGCAATTATCCTTATAGTTAAAGAAATAAAATTGTGTTATTTTGCCTTTTTTATTTATTTAAAGAAAAGGCGAGTAATTAAATATAAAATAAGTATTCTATTTGGTATTCAGATTTAAAGATCTAAGATTTTAAAGTCTGAAATGTTCTGTTTAGTATTCGGATCTAATAACTTAAAGTCCGATATATTATTTAACGTTTAGATTAAAGTTATTTAAGTGTTTAGTTAGGGTAGCGACCTTAGTTGCTTAAATGTTTTATAAATAAGATAATAATAAAGAAACATGGGGTAGTTTAAAATATAACGACGGAATAAAACTATAATATTAAAATAATAAAAAGTATCGAATTTATGCGATATATTGTTCGGCTGATATTATTTAATTAATAAGTATTAGAAATAGTTTGGAATATTAGAAGATAATAAGGCGGATTAGACGGAGGTTTTAAAGATAACTAGAAATAATCGGAGCTAGCTGATTAGTTAAATAATATAGTTAATAAAAGCCCGATAAGATAAGCAGCAATAATATTATATTATATAAGCTTATGAAGTTTAATTAATAATCGTATTAATATAATTTAATTTATATAAATTAATAAGCTAATCTATGAAGTTAAATCGAATTATATTAAATATATAATATAAAAGAATACGTTAAAAAACGGTTCAAACGGAAGCAATTATACTTATAGTTAAAAAAAATAGAATTACATTGCTTTACCTTTTCCTTATTATTTAAAGAGAAGGCGAGTAGTTAAATACAAAAAAAGCGCACTACTCGGTATTCGGATTTAAAGATATAAGATCTTAAAATCCGAAATATTCTGTTCGGTATTTAGATTTAATAACTTAAAGTCTACATATTATCTAACGCTCGGATTAAAGTTATTTCGAGCGTTTAGCTAAAGTAATAACCTTAGTTACTTAAATATCTTATAAATAAAAAAATAATAAAGAAAAAATAGGATAATTAAAAGCATAATAACGGACTAAAACTATAATATTAAGATAATAGGAAATACCGAATTTATATGATATACCACTTATTTTATTATATTTTAAAAAAGCTAAAATATCTTTTTTTATATAAATAAAAAGAACGGATAAAAATAAATAATTAAATGAAAAACAATAGCTTAAAATAGATATTTAAAATATCCGATAAATAGATTTTAAATAAATAAAAGGTATAATAATTAAAATGATTTATTTAAAATAAATAATAAGAGTATTTACTTGCTTTTATTTACCTAAAAGCGGTTGATAATAATAATAAATAATAAAAAGTTTACTTAAAATACTTTAAACAGTTATTTAAATACATATTTCTTATATTAATGTGCCTTTTTTTTTGAACTTTTTATATTTTATGTTTATAATCAGTTCTTACTTTTATTATTAAAACTAGCTTATTTTATATATTCGGTATACTTTTAATTATTTATTTTTATTCTTTTTATTAGTCCGGTTATTAATATTATTATACCGGCTAAATATAGGATTTCGGTTATAATTATCGTAGCTCGCCGCTCCTAATTACTAGATTATATTACCGTTATAGCTATATAAAAAAACGTAGACCGGGCGGCTAAAAAAAACACGTATATAATACAAAAAGCTGCCGAGAATAAAAAGAAAAAAAAAGGATACGGCTATAATAACAAAAGATATATATAATATATCGGCTTCTAAAATCTTAAAAGCCGATATATTAATTAAAAAGCCTTTTTAGATAAGTCACCGACGCCTGCGCCGGCTTCTAGCTGTGTCCCTCTAAAACGCGGCGAATTATAAGTTTTAGCTTATAATATATTAACCCCTTGCCTTTAATATATACGTTCTTGTTTTATAAATAATATAAAGAAAAATAAACGCTTGGTTATTACTTGGATATTTTCGGTATATATAATATTGTTTTTAATAAATATAAGCGTTATATTCTTGATAGTTATAATTATAAAGGCAAATACGTTATTTTTAAACTTTTATTATTATTTAAAATATTAATATTAATATAATCTTTTTATTATCTAACGCTTTTTCGAGGTTTTTATATCATAATAAAATACCGATTAAAAGAAAGATGACAAAATATTAATAATAAAGTTATTTGAATTTTAGTTTTTAACGTGTTTAATTGAGTAGCTGTTTATTAATATCTGATGTTTTTTCTATTTTTAAGAGACTTAATATACATATATTATAATTAAATTTTTTATAAATTTTAAAACTACCGGTATTTTTTTTTAAAAAAAAAAAAAACATATTAAATCAAAGCGTTTGTCGTATTATTTTTAATTCTTAATAGTATGCCCGGTCGCCCGTTCTTTTTAACTCATAATTTATATTATTTAAGCTTTATTTTAGCCGGTATTATGAATTTTTTAATATTATCGTATTCTCTCGCCGGCTTATCTTTTATATTTAGCTAGTTTATTAAAAACAAGCTTATAATGTTTAAAATTAGCGATAATAATATAATTGAAAACGTCCGGTCTTTTCCTATATATAAGCGTATTATTTTAGATAATGTTTTTTTTTTTTTTTTTTTAAATATTTAAAAGAACGTACTTTTAATAGGAATAAGTATATAGTAAAAGGAAATTTATTGGATAATATTTTAAATATAAAATTAATTATAATAATAATAAAGTCGAAGGTTATTATTTTAATTATAAAAAAGGCGCGCCGTTAGTTTAAAAAAAAGCCTTTATCGTTAAAAACTAAACGTTTAATATATAGTTTTTTAATTTTATAATAAAAGATAATATAAATATATATATCGAATATAAAAAAGATTAAATCGAGTGTTTTTATAATATATATAAATTATACGGTTATATTTCAAGCCCTAACTCTTTTTTTTTTATCCGATCTTTCGGATATTATAATAAAAATATTAAATATCTTGATTTTATCCGATATATTTTAAAAGTTTAAAAGCATTTAAAAGTATTTAAATTAAAGCCGCAATAATATTTTTATAAAGCTATCCGCTAGTATTTTACTTATTTTAGAGTATATAACCTTAAAAAACCTCTATTTAAACTTTTATTTTAATGATATATTTTAGATATTTGTATATTAAAACTTAATATTAATCCTTTTATATACCCCTATAATTAAATATCGACTTAAGCAGTCGTAAAATACATCTACAAGCTATACATTTAATACAGTTCGACTTAACTTTATAAATTAGCCCACCAATTCACACAAATTGAATTACATTAAATTATACAATTATTAACTAAACTCTATAAGCCTATATAACATAACGTTGCCGCCGCCCATCCTATCGCTACCTATATCGCTAATCTAACTTCTATATATAACCTTTATTAACTATATTATTTAACTAATTAACCAGCTCCGACCATTTCCACACATCTCTAAAACCTCCGTCTAATCCGTTCTACCGTCCTCTAACACTCCAAACTAACTATAATACTTACTAACCGAGCGATACTAGCCAAGTAATATACTACGGACCAGCTTTCCTTAATAAAGGCAGGCCTAAAAGTCTATAGGGTTTCCTTCAGAGATACTTAAGGCAGAGTTATAATACGTAGTAAAGAATAAGAGCAGGTAATTATTAGAATAGTTAGTATAATATAATTGACGACCAAAGAGCGGATTTATTTAATTAGATATATTAGAGTATCCTTTCCATTTAAATACTAAAAGATCTTTTTCTTTAGTCTCCGTTTTTATTCTTCGAAATTAACGAGATTCCTAGTCTTATTTTCTAAAATTCTTAAGATTCTAATCTCGTCTTCTGAGACTTTCAAGATTCTTTTTATTATATAATTCCTAGTCCATACTTTTTCTTCATATATACCTACCCTATCCCTATTTTCTATAAAATAGCCCGGTCTAATTAATTATTTCTTTTTAAAGTAGCTATTTATATAACTTAATAAATTCCTTTTAATTAATTCGTAATATAATATTCCCTTTCTTTTAATTTTATCTTTAAAGCTTATAAATATTATATCCGTTTT
>WXYE02258697.1:0-16121 GCA_011319275.2 Echinosphaeria canescens | reverse complement strand
GTACTGTTCATACTTGAACAGCCCACTGTTGATATAACAGCGCAAATAGTTAAAAATTTTGTATATATTTTCATGTTGTTTCTCCTCAATAGCCTTCTAAAACTTAGACTATTTTTAAAAAAAATTAGGAGTAACTACTGGTTTGTACATACATTTTTTAATTATCGTCTAGCTCTAATTCTCGTGCCAACATGACGGGCTTGCTGATTAGTTGGTCCAGTATGCGGTCGTACCCTACTGCTAGTGTAGCGAGGTAGTACGGGTCCACCTGTGCGATGTGGCCGTATGGTTGTGCCCACGTGGGCGTTTGCTCGGTGTGAGCTTACAGCCGGACGCGATCTAAAAAGCGATCTTACGCCAAAATAATTTGACAAAAAAGAAGGTGGCTGTGCGTAAGAACGTGACCGTGCGGCTCGAACACGAACTCGAGGTGAAGGCGTATTACTCATCAGGGAGCCTAATCCTATCAGCGTAAACGTAAGCGCTGAAGTGAGTAAAAGCGCTGCTGCAAAAGATACAGCAGGGCCTGCAACTAATAGGGCCGTCACGAAAGAGATCCCCGCGCCAAAAACAAAATGTCTAAAAGCCATGTTATCTACTCCAAAAATTTAATTAATAATAAACAACTTCATAGTAATAGGGAGCGGGATCGTAATAGTAAGTATCGACAAAGTAGAGATCATTGTAGTATGAATCATAATAATATGAGTCATAATAATCAGGGTAATATTCTACTAGCTCAACGGTAGGATAGTAGTAATAAGGCGGGTAGACGCCTACTTCTACAAATAGACCACCTGAGATTTTAGCAATTTCTTGACTTTCTAATTGACGCATGTTGGTTTCCTCTAAAATTAATACCGCTAATTAAATTTTCTTCTGATAATGGTGTTTGGAGTGTTCGGAGTGTTCGGAGCATGATGTTTTACCTTCCTCACGCTAGCCTGGTTTGGAGTCGCTCCAGGTAAAATTTGGCTGTTCACTAAAACGCTTCCTGCAGGTAATAGCGGTGGATTGGTTCGCACCGAATTATTGTAAGCAGGGGTGATTAGCGTGCGAGAAGGAGGCATCGTAGATGCAACAGGAGATCGCACTACTACGGTGGGAGCCGGAGCAACAGGAGATCGCACTACCACGGTATGAGCCGGAGCAACAGGAGATCGCACTACTACGGTATGAGCCGGAGCAACAGGAGATCGCACTACTACGGCATGAGCCGGAGCAACAGGAGATCGTCGTGCTACGAGTGTAGGAGCGTCAGTCTTTGCTTTTTTTACGATAATCTTGTGATCTATTGGTTTCTTTTTTTTATCGTGCTGCTTAATTACAAGTTTTTGCGCAGCGCTTGGAATAAGTGTGTTATTAGGTCCAAAGTGTTTGGGCATGTTTTTTTCCTTCGAATAATGATTAATAAACAGGGACCATGTAGGTATCCACTTTATCGTAGCCGGTATAAAACCCATTAGAATCATAAATAGGCGTAACTACATCATATGTGGTGTAATTTTGATTAACACAGGCACCAATTGCGAGTGCGGTGACTAATGCTGCTCCTAAAATGCAAGCACCATACAACACTTCGTTTCCACCAGAGATGATTTGAACTTCATTTAAAGCTAAGTCGCGCATTTTTTTCCCCTTGTTATTGATTTCATGAAACAGACCAAAAGGTAACAGGCCCGTTGTCTGGCTTCAAGCATTAACGGGTTGTAAATGATAAAAGGCTAGCTGTATAGGATAAACGGCGGCGAAAAAACTTGATTTTCTTAAAAATATATGAGTTGAATAACTTATTTTTATTTCCGAAAAATAACCATCGCGCTTGCGCGATGAGCTTAAGTGGGTTGAAACATGAATAACAAAAAAATAAAAATCGAAAATAAAATAGTATTCCTTGGGTATTTTTATGTGTTTCATTTGTATTTCAAAATATATTTATTTTATTTTTAAGATGAAATGAACCGATAATTGTGCTGGTTAATTGAAGTTTTAGCGTAAACAAATTTAAGTTGATATTTTTAAATAAGAACTTGTTTGAAAATGATGGTGGCAAAAAAATTTAAACATCGAAAACCGTTACAAAATTCAATGTGCTTTTTAGCGAAGTAAAAGATAAATTGAGAGAGAAATAGAGGGGATAGCCTAAATTTCAAAAATAATGAATCAGCAAAATTATCTGATTTCATGTTTGAAAAATGAGATCACTGAATGGTTATGCAGCTCACAAAAATAATAAATTGGTTAATTGCTTACAAAAAATTTCCAAAATTCTCAATCGGCATTTTGAGTATAAATCTGCATTTTGATTTTAAATGAGAGATGATTTTTTATTTTCATCTTATTCTTCCTATTTTGTCTTTGCCAATCTTGGCTTCTTTTCATTTAAAATGGAAAACATCAAATCAAATACTGTTAATCAAAATGCGTTAGGCGCGAGTGGGGCAGTGACATGCTAGTCACATGATGAATAAGTGAGGTATACTCGGCGTTCTTATTAGCTAAATCATGATTTGCATGAAAAATTTTCGGAAATTTTATGCCTGATTTAGCAATTTGAAAAAAAATTTTAGAGAAGGATGAGCGCAAAAGTGGTGGGTTATAGTTTGCTAAGTCCTTCAAGTTAAAATAAATTATTCAAAAAGGGATCCCACTATTTTCAAACTAGCATCTAATCAACGTAAAAAAATAAAATATTCTGCTTGACAGGTATTTTATTTTTTTTATCTTATGTGCTAAATTTGGGATAGTTACCCAGTATGAGGAGATACTAGATGACAGCTCGTAAAAAGACAGCAAGTAAAGCACGTAAGACTACCAAGTCTGCTGCTGCTAAAGCAACTAAAGTCCGCAAAACTACTTTAAAAAGCAAGACTGCGAAGGCTGCAACTGCTGCTGTTCCCAAAGCACGCAAAACTACTTTAAAAAGCAAGGCTGCGAAAGCAACAACTGCTGCTGTTCCTAAAGCACGTAAGGCTACTAAAAGTAAGACTGCAAAAGCTGCAACCACTACTTCTGTTGCGCCAAAAGCCAAAAAAAGTAGCGTAAAAAAATCAACAGCTAAGAAAGCAACTGGCGTGAAAAAAGCCGTAGCTAAAAAAGCTGGCACTAAAAAAGTGGCTACCAAAAAAGCAAGTGCTAAAAAAACGGTTGCTAAGAAAGTAGGTGCTAAAAAAACGGTTGCTAAAAAAACCGGTGCTAAGAGAGCAACTGCTAAGAAAGCGCCAGCCAAAAAAGCAACTCGTGTTAAAAAAGCGACTGGCTCATCCGCTGTTAAATCTGTCCGTAGAAAAAGATCTGCTAAAAAATCAAAAGCTGCTTAGTCTTTGAAATAAATCGCGCTATGTCTTTGATGTAACGCGATTTTTTTTGTCCCTCGTTTTCTTATCTGCTTCCATCTGTTCCCCTATTAACATCAACACTAACTACCACTAGATCACATTAAATAATTGATTTTTATAGCATATTTAAATATTTGGTCATTTTAAATATGTATGATAGCATTCTAGCTTCGTTTAGAAGCCCAACATAGAGGCTAATATGTCTTGTTTCCATCTCAATAATCACTTCAAAATATGGTTCAGCAACGATAAACACATTTTTCTTGATGACGAAAATCAATTTCGGCTTGTTACAATGCGTGCTAATAACCGCCATGCCAATATTCATTTTATTTATAGCAGTAAGTGCTTAACAAAAGCTTCTGTGTCCGATCTAAAAAGATTTTGCTTAAAGCATCGCATTGTGCCCGTTGATTTTGATAAAGAAATTCCATTGTTACTTAAAACGCCTAGAGATAAAAAACTTTATGCTTTAGCTAAACAAGAAATTTATTTTAGTCAAAAAAATCCAGGCGGGAGTATGGCA
Organism: Echinosphaeria canescens; assembly: GCA_011319275.2. NCBI lineage: Eukaryota > Fungi > Ascomycota > Sordariomycetes > Sordariales > Helminthosphaeriaceae > Echinosphaeria > Echinosphaeria canescens. Next base: position 12,257 of record WXYE02258697.1, on the reverse strand, counting down.
GGAGGTTCTGATTGCGCCCGCATGCTGTTAGCAGTGATTGAAAAATATGGTATTTACACAGATTTTGATGTGGTTGTCACGCTACCTAAAAAACCTCAAATTATTACGCATCGCTCACCCATCTTAGTAAACGGCCATCCTGTGCCTGATGAATTGGTGCTACCCAATAACGATATTATTGCTGTAGCGCGGGTAGATGAAAAAAAGACCACTTTGTCTCCACGCGCAATTCAATGTCTTGAATTTGTACAAGATGAAATGATAAAAAGATATCAAGATCCGTTTGAAGCTTTAGCGGTTTTGCCCATTTTAGGTATTACAGTAAAGCATTTTGCTGATAAAGATCTTTGTAGAATCATTCACTTTTTAAATCAAAAAAATCCAAAAGCAGATGTTTTTGCATGGAGAAGGAATGTTGAAAAATTTTCTCCTGTTGAATATATTTTAGCCATGAGTAGGAAAAAACGGCTTGAAATAATCGGCACAAAAGATGTTACAAACATGTCAATGACAGAGGCCGAAGAAGATTTAGGTGCTTTTATTGTAAAAAAGGTTTACCCTACTGCAGATTTGCAACAAATTAGTAAAGAAATACTTAAACAAGTAGTCGAATTGGCTATTGGAACTTTAAAAATTACTTTGACTAAACAGTTAGTGACCTCTATTTCGGGTCCATACAATTTATATGCATTGTATAAAGATAGGACAAAAGACTTTACTTATAAAAACCCCGATGAGAAAGTGTCCTGGAATAAAATTGAGAAATTATTTAATGATACTTGTATTAGTGTCGCCGTGGGAGAAAACGTTTTTTGCAGCACTAATTTAAGCAATATGCAGGGAGCAAATGGAGACGAATCTTGGCATGCTTTGGGTGTACAAAAAAAACAAGAACGGATCCAAGCCATGCATGAAGCGGCGAGAACGATTCAAGCGGCATGGTATCATTACAAAGCAAAAACAAAAAAGAGATCTCCTTTACAAAAACTGGGTTCTTACTTTGATGAACACTGTATTAGAAGAAGCAGACGATTGCAAAATAGTTAAAAAAATTTAGAATGACAAGCCGTGCTAAATATTAACCAGTTAGTATGAAACTAGTTAATATTTAGCTTTTTTAGTTTGTAAAAAGCAATAAGCCGTTTTTAAAAGGAGAGAATAGTATGGATCTAGAGCAACAAGTGGTTTTGGCAGATTTATTGTTAGCTATTGACTTAAATCAACCCCCTAATTCAACCCGCACCCTTACTCAAAGAGATTTGCAAAATCAGCAACCCGTTTATTTGCCATCTAAGTATCAATGCCCACGAAAGTCAAAAAATGCAAGCCATACAAAAAGTCGAGAAATTCATCAACCGCGGGCTAGAAAAAAAATAAAATAAAACACTAATATTGCGTATCCTGCATACAAAGATATTTGATTTCTAGATAAGGCTCTATTCCGTATTTAGAGCCTTCTCTACCCATACCAGAGTGTTTTATCCCGCCAAAAGGAGCGACTTCATTTGAAATCATACCCGTATTAATTCCTACCATACCATACTCAAGGTTCTCAGAAACATGCCAAATTTTATTTATGTTTTCGCTATAAAAATATGAGGCGAGTCCAAATTCCGTATCATTTGCCATATGAATAGCCTCGTCCACCGTCTCAAACCCAAAAAGAGGAGCAATGGGACCAAAAATTTCTTCTTTTGCAAGCTTCATTGCAGATGAAGCCTGAGTTAACACGGTTGGTTCAAAAAATAGTCCACCCAGGGTTGGATGGATATCGCCTCCGCATTCAATTTTTGCCCCTTTTAACACTGCATCTTCGAGTAATCGTTTAATTTTATCGACAGCGGCTTGATTAATAAGTGGTCCTTGTTGCACGTTTTTATTCAATCCATTTCCCAATTTGAGCTTTTTAACTTCTTCGACAAATCGTCTAGTGAATTCTTCGTAAATACTATTTTGAATTAAAAAACGATTAACACATACGCAAGTTTGGCCTGAATTTCTAAATTTAGACAAAATAGCGCCTTTAACTGCTTCTTCTAAATTTGCATCTTCAAACACAATAAAAGGCGCATTGCCACCTAATTCTAAGGTTATTTTTTTAAGAGTGGGTGCGCATTGAGCCATGAGTAATTTTCCAACACGGGTAGAGCCTGTAAAAGATAATTTACGTACCACTTCATTGGAACACATTTGCTCTCCAATTTCTTTTGCGTCTCCACTAATGACATTCAAAATCCCTTTGGGTAATCCCGCTGTTTCAGCTAAGGCGGCTAAAGCAAATGCACTAAATGGAGTTGCAGTATCGCATTTGATTACCAAAGTGCAGCCTGCCGCGAGGGCAGGTGCCGCTTTACGTGTGATCATTGCAGTGGGAAAATTCCAAGGGGCGATAGCCGCCACGACACCGATTGGTTGTTTGATAGTGAGTAAACGGCAATTTGTTTTATTAGACGGAATAATGTCTCCATATGTTCGTCTTCCTTCTTCTGCAAACCATTTAATAAAGCTATTGGCGTATTCTATTTCTCCAAGCGATTCTGTTAGCGTTTTACCTTGTTCTAAGGTCATTATTCTTGCAAGATCTTCTTTATTTTCGTCTATTAGCGCTGCCCAAGCCCATAAATAATCGCTTCTTTCTTTAGCGGATAAATTTTTCCATAATGCAAAAGCGTCTTTCGCAGCTTGAATACCTAACATGGTTTCTTTTTGACCACAATAGGGGACAGTGCCTAATACGCTTTGATCATAGGGATTGAATACGTCAACGGTTTTGCCGGAAAAGGAACTGATCCATTGGCCGTTTATATAGCATTGCTCACGAAATAAGCTGGGATTTTTTAATTTTTTCATATAACTACAATAATGTTGCCAGTAATATTGAAAGAGTATAGCAATCAGATCTTGAAAACTAATTTTAGTTTCTGGTTGCCTGAGTGTGAGTAAGCATTTATAGTTAATTAAAGATGAGCAACTTAACTAATTGAGATCATGGATAGATCATCAGATACCGCTACAAAATCTCCCGTGAGACTGGCGGTTAATTTTTCATACTCACCAAAACACGCTTTTACAGCCGATAAACCTTGGATGGCTCTTGAAGAATCCGTTCCAATTCAGCATTCTGATATGGTAACGCCTATTGAGCTTAATTTATTATCAACTATCACCGAGCCATTTGCTCATGCACTTATTAAATACATTACATGGAATGAACAAGAATTTACAGAAGCATTAAAATCTATCTCAGCAGATCCATCTGTAGCGTATGATTTTACTAAACTTTCTTTATCAGAATTGTTAAATACGCCAGTGACAGATAGCAGCACTCAATTAGTGAGAACTTCGCAACAAACTGCAGAAAACTCCAGTATTTCTTCAGGTGATTTATTTACCCAAAACGATAGATTTAGAGATTTAAGTCGAAAGCTTCAAGATATTGACGCAATTTTAGCTGTTCCTCGCACTTTAACGGGTTTGCAGCCAATCAATTATTTTATTTCACAAACACCTGTTCCTCCTCAAGATTTGAGCCGTAATTCTCCTTACACACCAGATATTACGGTGAGAAATGTACGCGAGGCTTTGCTTAACACCCAAGGATTTGCTATCGTCGCAGGTAATCTATTTACTGAGGGCGCTATTTTTGGCGTGGTGCCAGGTGGCGGTGCAAATATTTTTTTTGAACCACCAGTAAGATCAGGATCTATTCAAGCCGTAAATAGTTTTCAAATTGTGTTAATTACACCTGAACATAATTCGTTAACTTTGTACACGAAAGATTTTAATGGTCATCACTTTGGAGATTTTATTTATCGATTAAATAATCCAGTCCCACATTTACTCAATACGCCTCCTTTTGATGTTTCTCAATCACCCTCACAACCTAAAATATTAACTGAACATTATTTATATAATTTAGTAGATAATGAATTTAACATTAGCGTTGGAAATTTGGATGTGAAAATTGTAGATGATGTTCCTGTCGCAACACCACAAATTGCGGCGATGGCTGTTTTAGAATCAGCCATCATAACGAGTGGATCAAGCCAATCTACAATTCCCAATGTGTTAACAGGAAATTTAATTTCACCTCCTTTAAATCAATTTGGGGCAGATGGTGGGACAGTCAGCAATGTGACGATATTAAACGGCAATACCGTAATTACACCTACTGATATCGTGGTAACTACGCTTCAAGGAAATCAGCTTTTAGTAAATAAAGCAAATGGAACATATCAATACCATTTAAATCAGCCTTTTACTAATATCAATAATCAACCCGCGGTTGATATATTTACTTATGTATTTACAGATAACGATAGAGATAGTAAAAGTGCTACGTTAACTATTACCATTGAAGATGATAGTCCTATTGCAAAAACCAAATTAAATTGGATTAATGAAACATTACTTTTTGTAAATGGATTTGCCCAAGTTCAGGGAAATCTGTTAACCGACAGTGGTTTTGGTGTTTCATTATTTGGCGCCGATCATGGACACATTAATCGCATTAATCATATTGCTGATGGAGCGGATGGGATGAGCGATGGCATCATTCATGCTGCAACCACTTATGGTAGTATTGTTGTTTATCAAACTGCGCAAAATGGACATTCAATCGGCGATTATATCTACCAAATTGACGTAAACAAAACGAATGGAGTCAGTGATGCGTTGCTAAATGTGACGGATATTATCAGTTATGAGTTAATTGATAATGATGGTAGTTTAAGTTCGGCTAACTTATTGATTACTATTGCTTTAAATCAACCACCTCTTGCGCAAGATGATGATGGCATTACCGATCAAAACACTATTTTAAATGTACCAGCACCAGGAGTATTATCAAATGATTTGGATCCGAATATGGGTGATACTCAATCCGTCATTCAAATAAATGGCTTAAATCAAGTGGGTGCCCCTTTTATTCTACCTTCTGGTGCGATAGTACAAATTAATACAGATGGTGCTTATCGCTATGATCCAAATGGACAGTTTGGGTACTTACCAGTAGGGACACAAGCTTTTGATAGTTTTACCTATACAATGCAGGATGCACAAGGACTGACCAGCAGCGCTCATGTTAATTTAATTATCACGGGTGTCAACGAAGCCCCGGTTGCTCAAAATGATAGTAATACTACTTCAGTAAGCACCTTATTGACGGTTAATTCTATTAACTCAACAGAAAATTTACTCTATAACGATAGTGATATAGATAATGGAGCGGTGCTCGCTATTCACAGCGTAGAAGGGTTAACGAGTAATGTGGGAAATCAAATAGCTTTACCATCAGGCGCATTATTGACTGTACAATCAGATGGTAATTATAGCTACGATCCGAACAGCGCTTTCTTAGCAACGACGGTAGATAGCTTTAGTTACGATATAGTCGATGTTGAGGGGGCAATTAGCAATCCGGCTACCGTCTCAATTACGGTTACAGTTCCACCTGTAATATTAGATTTATCAGATAGTGGGATCTCACTTTTACCCGCTCACGCAGCTAAAATACCCTGGTATTTGGCAGAATACGATCAATTATTTTACACAGGTTGGGTAAGCCCTGATAATGGTATTTTGGTTTACGATTACAATGAAGATAGATTGGTTACCCAATTAGATGAATTCTCATTTGTTGGTTATGATCAATATGCGACAACTGATTTAGAGGGATTGCGATTATGCTTTGATACAAATGGTGATAACATACTTGATTTTAGAGATGAACATTTTTCAAAATTTGGCATTTGGCAAGATCTCAATAGTAATGGTAAAACTGAACCAGGGGAGTTCAAAACACTTTCAGAGTGGGATATTATTTCTATATCGCTTGTGTCAGATAATCATGTTGAAATAAAAGATGGAAACATTATTTATGGTTATTCAAGTTATCAAACGAGTGATGGAGTGCAGCATCAATTGGCTGATGTGGGGTTAGGTTGCTTACCGCATACCATTGAGTCTATTTTGGAAAATCAGATCCCTCATGAGCTAGTCATCTTTTAATTTAATAGCCACGAAGTAATTAATTCTTTTTGTTGTTCGCTGGGATTTTCATTAAAAGAAATTTTTGCAAGATCAAGCGGAGGTTCAGTTAAAATCAGTTTTAATTTTAATAACTCATCTTGTCTAAAAACATGTACGCGAATAGATTCGCCTACTTTGAGCCTTTTGGTTATCTTATCGAGAGAATAATCATCTACCCTGATGCCATTGATGGCGATGATCTCATCATTCGCCGAAATACCTGCTTTTGAAGCAGCACTATCGCGGCTAACATATGAAACATAGACTTGGCCTCGGTAATAAAACGTTGTGCAACCAAAAACACCTTGCTTAAAAGGGGATTTTTGATGTGCTTGAACATCCAGCCCTTTATTTTTTAATTCTTTGTCTTTAACGGATAAAATAGACTGTAAATCTAAGACAAATCCGCATTGAGTAAGAACACGCTCTATTGGTAATTCTTTTGTAGAATATAAGGCATCCTGAACTAAGGAAATAATACTTTGCCCACCTATTTCTTGAATGACTTCGTCAATACCTCCTTCGGGCACGCCTTTTTCTTGTTTACCGTATCTAGACCAAAGGATCCGCATGATCTCATCCATGGAATGAATATTATTGCTTTGTATTCTGAGCGATAAATCAATAATAAGCGCTATTAATTTTCCCTTAACATAATAATTTACACCAGAATTAAGCGAATTTTCATTGGGTTGATTATATTTTATCCACACATCAAAGCTTGACTCTGCAACGGTTTGTACCATACGGCCGGGCGTGCGCAAAAGTTTGGTCACATCTTGAGAAAGTAATTTTAGATAATCTTTTTTAGAAATAACTTTAGATCGTATTAACGCTAAATCCCCAAAATAGGAAGTCATGCCTTCAAAGGCCCACAATTGAGAAGTATAATTTTTGACATTTAAATCATAGGGGGTAAAATTTTCAGGTTTTAATCGTTTTACATTCCAGGCATGAAAATATTCATGACTAAATAAGCTAAGCAAATACAGATAATCATTATTGATACTTGCATCGCCGGTAATTGGAAAGTAATCTCTTTCTACCAAGAGTGCGCTACTGTAACGATGTTCCAATCCACCACCTTCATCGCCCTTAAGAACAGTAACCAGAAACATATAGCGATCAAATGGAGGCGTTTCTTGAAATAATTGTATATTTTGCTCGCAAATTTTCTTCACATCTTTACTTAAGCGATGTAAATCTCCATCTTGTTTTCCGCAAATTACGATATAATGGGGAATATTTTCTGCATTAAACTCGACGATTTCTAATTTGCCCATCAGCACCGGATGATCGATAAGATCGTCGTAAGAATCAGCGTAATACCATCCAAAATCCCATAAATTTGTTTTTTTTCTAGTTAAAGTAGTGGCTAATTGCCATTTATAAGCCGCTTCACAATTAGGTGGAGATATGTGAATTCGCAGCGGCTCGGCTTCTTTACCCTCAACAGCAAAAAATAAAGCACAGCCGTTGAAAAAACCCTTGGTTTGATCAAGATGGGCACCTTCCACACTTAGATCCCAAGCATAGACGGAGTATTTTATGGTAATTGGCTGTGAAGTAGGTTCGCACTGCCAGGTATTGCTATTTATTTTATGTATAGCTAGCGGTGACAGGTGTTTTTTTCCCACAAAAACCTGAAGCTTTATAATATGTCTTGCATAATCTCGAAAAAGATAGCTACCTGGGATCCAATTGGGAAGACAAATGCGTTGTCCTGAAACATCAGGTTCAGGAATTTGCAGCTTGATATCAAAGACATGTTCATTAGGATTAAATGATTCTACATAGTACGTTAACATATTTTATTCGCATTGTTATCTACTTATTATTACTTATCGTAGTGAAAACAATTTAGTTTAAAAATAATGTAGCCACACGCCAAAAATATTTTAATAAGCTATATTGTTTCATAGACATCAATTCTATAGCTGAATAGATGTTCAATTATACATCCATTTAGGAGAGTACATTATGAATAACGAACAGAATACAAAACAATATGCTGAAGATCAAAGACAACGTGAAGAGCGTGAACAACGTGAACGTATGAAACAAGATCCTAGCAAACAAAACCAACCAAACCGAACTAATCAGGATCCTAATAGAACCAATCAAGATCCTAGCCAACGTGGTCCAAACAGCCCACAACGCCGATAAGTCGGTAGATTTCGGCGCTATCGAATGATGGCTTGCTGAAATAGTATTATGCCTTGATTTAATGTGATCATTAATCAAGGTATAATGCTTTATATCCATTTTTAATAGTTATGTTTAATATTTTTTTAAAATAAACCATCTTCTTTAAAGAGCCTTATTTGTCACGTTGGTGATAAGAGTGCTTGTCAGTTTTATGCCAAAAAAAAATTCTAAAAATGAAGACAATTTACCATAAAATGGTATCTAAAATATTTGGCATTGATGACAAAAAATAAAAGTAAATAAAAACCTTTCTATATATAAACACAGTATCAGCAAGATTAGATGAACTAGTAAAAAAACACGTAAGCAAAGATATTGTTTATAATCTATATAGTACTGCTAAATAAAACGTGGATCATCCCACAAAGCATTACGTTACTTATTTTCAAAAGGAGATTTGAATGAAAATTACCCCTATTTTAATTCCGGCTATTTTTGCACTATCAGGCTTGGTCTATGCACACAACGAGCAAAATGTAAGCAAACACGATCAAGCTGCGTTAGGCTGGTTGATAGTTGTAAATGAGAGTGAAATAAATGCTGCTAACGATGTAGACAAACGTCATGTTAAAGATGATATTAAAGACTATGCCAAAATGATGATAGATGAGCATAGCAAAAATTTAGAAAAAACCAACGAACTAAGTAAAGATAATCATATTCAAGCACTTAAGGACGTAAAAACAAAATCCCTTGAAAATAAAAATAAAGCTGCATTAAAAAAACTCAAAGCGATGAAAGATGAAAAATTTGAAAAAGAATACGTTGATGCAATGGTTAAAGATCACGATGCGGCACTAAAAGATCTCGATAAAGTTTATATGCCTAAAGTGCAAAATGAAGAGGTCAAAAAACATTTGTCAGACACGCGTGATCACATTGTGAAGCATTTAGAAAAAGCCAAAGAATTGAAGGATAAAATGAAAGACTGAAAAATGTATTTTTCCGCCTGCTATATTTGTGCCGTGAGATCAACGTTTTAATCACGGCATGACTACCACTAGTCAATTAAGATCTTCCGTATCAACAAGTTAATATTATGACTAAATTAAATTTTTAGTATTAGTATACATTGATTATGTAATGCAATATAAACTCAATATTATAAAAGTAAAACAAGCAGTATGGGATAAATATGATAAAGAACAAGCAGAAAAGTATTTATCTGGTTTTCATGATGGACATATACAAACATGGGATAAAATATCAAATGATGCTAAGGCATTTAGCCGTGGCTATTAAGAAGGGTATATGGCAGCAAAACAGGGTGTACAAAACAACCGAGGTGCAGGATGAGTCTATCAAAGCGCTATGCGATTAGTTTGAAAGTTACCTAGTTTTAGGTTTGCAATTAACCACATTTTTAAAAATCTTTGCTGAAGAATCAACCCCCAGTACAATAGAGCAATGTACTAAAAAAAGAGCGTAAAAGTTCTTTTCTTAACTAATATTCTTGGACAATTAAACTAAAATGAAAAAATTTATCACTTCTATTATTAAAGCTATTTTTGCAAATAAAAATAAAATGGTAAACGATCATTTTGATGGTGAACGTTTTCATAATTTGAATGACAAAAATAGTGGTGAAAGAAATTTTTTTGATTTTCTTAAATGGCAACTAAATGAAAAAAAAATACCTTGGCCAAGTAAAGTATTAAATACACAAACGCCAAATTTGCTGGATAAAACCGTTGAACCTAATAATATGCACTTTACCTTTATTAATCATGCCACATTTTTATTACAAAGCACGGATATTTCTATTTTAACCGATCCGGTATTTTCTCAACGTGCTAGCCCTTTGTCTTGGGCAGGGCCAAAACGGGTTTGTGAGCCGGGAATTTTATTAGAAAATTTACCTAAAATTGATTTAGTCCTTATTTCTCATAATCATTTTGATCACATGGATTTATCAAGTCTTCAAAAATTAGCTAAAAAAGATAATCCGTTATTTATTGTTCCTTTAAAGAATGCTATTTTTTTAAAATCAAAAGGAATTGAGCGGATTGTAGAGCTTGATTGGTGGCAAGCTTACACTTTTTTTAATACGACGATTACATTATTGCCTGCTAAACATTGGTCCAAGCGTAGCATCTTTAACGCCAATAAAGCACTATGGGGCGGATTTTTTATTGAAAATTCAATCACAAATATAAAAACGTTTTTTGCAGGTGATACAGGCTTTAGCGATCATTTTCAATTAATTTCAGAAAAATTTAATGAAATTGACGTAAGTCTATTGCCGATTGGTGCTTATGCGCCAAGCTGGTTCATGCAAGCGAATCATATCAATCCTGAAGAAGCGGTTAAAGCACATGCTATTTTAAAGTCTACTTTAAGTATCGCTATGCATTATGGAACTTTTAAATTATCTAACGAAGGTTACGATGATCCAGTGATTGATTTAAGAAGAGCGTTGAAAAAACATAATATACAAGATGCTGAATTCATTACGCCAACAAATGGACAAACGATTGTTTTTAAAAAATAACCTCACAGGGTTAAATGAGGCACATCCATTTTAGTAAAAATTCAACGATAAGCGTGATAACGGTCATTATCACGCTTATCGTAAAACTCCTGAAATCTCTTTAAATACCAATAAATATCAACATTAAAGTTTTTAGGTTAAGCTTTTTAAGTTTACGTTTTGGCAACCAGACCATGATTCACCGCTTTTTCTTTTTTATTCATTTTTTCTAAAATAATCCATCCAATTGAGCTTGTGCTTAGAATAACGACACTAAGAGGAATTTGGCTTTGGCTGGGCAGCATTGAAATAAGCCCAGTAATAAAAGCACCTCCACAGATTTGAATAAAACCATATAGAGCACCCGCGTAGCCAGCTATGTTACCAAATGGAGTGAATGCCATTGCAAATGCATTCGGCCAAATAAAAGTACAACCATAGTAAAACATAAATACAGGTAGTGAGACATTTTCAATTGTCATTTCAAAAAACAACCCCATCATGAGTAGCACAAGACCAGCACTGAGCATCACCCCATATCCTAAACGCATCATATTTTTAATCCCAAAGACGGTGACTAATTTTGAGTTCGTCAAACTTGATAAGAAATATGCGATGGCCGTGCCTAAAAATATAAGCCATCCAAAACTAACGGGTTCCATATTTAGACGATGAATGAGTAAAATTGGCAAAGTTGTAATGCATGAAAATAATGCGCCGTAGGCAAAAAAAGTGCATGCACATGCCCCCATGAATACGCTACTTTTCAATAAGGTGGCAAATGTTTTTTTGACAAAATTAAGGTTAAGCTTGCTTGGGTGATGATTTTGACTTGTTTCTTTAAACCCATAAAGAAACATAAGAAATGAAAAAAATGTCAGGCATAAAATGAACAAAAAATTGGCTTGCCAATTAAAAGATTGCTGTATCCATCCCCCTAAGGCAGGCGCTGCAGGCACCACAAAAGTAATTACGATAGCAAAATAAGAGCCAACTTTGGCAAGCTGTTCTCCACTAAGTACATCACGAATAATTGATCGCCATAATCCTGCGCACGCCCCTGCCCCTACCCCTTGAATCAACCTGGCAAAAATTAAAAAATAAATATTTTGAGCGATGTATGCAAGAAAACTTCCAACCAACATAATCCCAAGCCCCACTAAAACAGGTTTTTTTCTTCCTACTCCCTCTGATAAGGGGCCAAAAAAGAGTTGCGATAAAGCAACACCTACTAAGTAACTCACCATGGTTATCTCTACTAACGCTATCGGAGAGCTAAAATGCTGCGCAATGGCTGAAATGGAAGGCGTGTAGATATCCGCTGCCACCTGAGTTAAGCACGCTGTTATAATAATTATAAAAAACAATAGCTTATTGGAATATGACGGCATTTTGATTTCCTTGGAAACGAAGTATAATATACTGATTAGTCAATCAAATAATAATCAATGTTGACTGACCAGTCAATATATTTTGGACAAAATGATGGCATTATCTACTAAGCAAAAAATTTTAGAGGCAGCTAAAACCCTTTTTATCCAAGCTGGGT
>WXYE02258595.1:0-16127 GCA_011319275.2 Echinosphaeria canescens | reverse complement strand
AGCGAATATTAAGCTACTAAGTGCCGTAACTTCTATAGATGGCATTGGCTAAGTTAGCATATGTAACTTTTAAAGTTAAAAAAACTTATTTAAAAATCCTTAATATTAATATATTAAATAAAAATATTTAATTTTTTTAACAAAAAGATGAAGAAAAAAACTTTTTATTTATATTTTTTACTTTTAATCTTAACTTTTTAGTAAAGTTTGTTTTTAATAAAATTATATAGTTAATATAATACTTTAATTTTTAAAGTTTATTTTATTTTATTCTATCATAATTTAAATATTACTTTTTTAATTAAATTTTTATTAGTTAAATAAAAAAAATATAAGCTTGTAGAATTAAATTAATAAAAAATATAAAACAGTAATATATTATATATATCAACAAAATTATAAAACGTTAAAAAAAAGTAAAAAAAAATTTAAATTAAAAGAAAATTTAAGTTTTTTTAATGCTTAATTTAAAGAATATTAAGGTTTTAACTTTTTATTATAAACTTTATTAAAATCTTTTAATATTTTAATTTTTTAAAAAGAATTTAAAAGATTTAAAAAAAAACTTTATTTCCAAAGATAGATTCTATGTAGATTTTTCTTTTTTTAAATTAATATTTATTTATATTTTTAAATTTCTTTATTTTAATTTTTATATTTAAAAAACTATTGAATAAATTAAATTTTAAAAAATCAATATTTAGTTAAATGTGTTTTTTTTTTATTTCTATTCTTATTTTTTAATAAAATTTTAAAAATTTTAAATTACTTTTTTTTCTTTTTCTTTATGTCTGCTGTTGGTTTAATTTTTTTACGAATGTTAATTTTACTTTTGCAATCGTGTAGGACTAATAAATTATAAGATCTAAAAGATCCCATATTTGTTCGGTGTATTTCGTAAAATAATAGATTTGTTGATTGGGACTAAGAATTGCATTTTATATGCGTAGCAACTACTAACTTTCTAATATTAGTTTAATAAAATGGTTGAGTTTTTGTTTTAAATTTAAACTTTATCATATAATGAATAGACCGTTGGAAGCTTATATTCTATTAATATGTTTTTGCTGGTGTAATTAATATACTATTGGAATCAAAAGATTTCTTCCCAAAATATAACACTTTTTGCATTAAAGAGGAACAAAATTCATCAAGATTAAACCATAATTTCCAAATGCTGTCGTAATGCTTGAGTCATGTTGCTTTTCCACAGGTAAATTTGCACGTATATTGTTGTTTTCCAATAATTCTTTTATAAAACGACGTGTTTTTTTTCCTACATTATCTCAAATGTGCTTTTTTCATAGATTTTTAATTAATTTTTTATAAAATTTTTTTAATTAAATTTTAAAATAATTTTTTAAATTAAATTTAAAATAACAAAAAAATTAAATTTATTAACTAAATATGTTAAAGATGCCATCATTAATGCAATAATCCTACAGCTTCAGTTAATGCGAGCCTAACATGCATATTTAAATAATCGAGTTTCTTCAGAAGATTGCGACCTATGCAAATATTAAGATCCGAATGCTAACCTACACCTACACCAGCCCTGCTAAACCTATTGTTGCTAAACCGCGCCACAACTTTTACCTAAGTTAAAATTGCATTAATATATTCAATTTAAAGTCCATGAAAAAAAAAAAAAATAAACCTTTAAAAAAAAATAAAAAAAAAGAAAAATTACCAAACACGTTGGTACGAAAATGTCCTGAACATTTGTGACAGCATTAATTTTTCCCAAACTAATGTTTTTTGTGAACTATACGAAATTTGTGTAAAGCCACTTATTGGAAAATTTTTCATTAATGGAGTACCTGTAGCACCATAATCCAATAATAATTTACGTAATCTTTATGATTTTCAAAATTATACCAACGTTTCAGAACATTCGCGTTCTGCAATTAAACACTAAAATTAACGTAGAAGCTGTTAAATACTACCATATTTCTTGTTACCACTATAAATAGAGATTGCTCCAGGTGATTCATAAATATAATAAATGGTTTACAAAAATGACGTTCTGGATGATTATTCGCATGAGATCAACTACGTGTAATTTAATAATTTATTTGTTGAAATAAATGTGTTCAATTGCATTTAATCGAATAGCAATTAACGGTTTTTTTCTAAAGTAACCGTAAAACTTTTGCTTTCTTTAAAATACTTATAAAGAAATTCCTTGCGAATCATTATTTCTATAATTTCATTCAATCAACTTATTTTTATTTCTTTTTTTTATTAAACAAAATGTAAATGAAACTTACAAATAAGTTGTTTGTACCAAAATTATATAAATTTTAAAATAAAATTTCTTTATTAAAAATAAAAAAAAAACAGTATAAGTAAAATTATTATTACCAAATTATTATTAAAAATGTATTTTTTTTTATTTATCCTTTCAAATTCATCAGAGACGAAATTCTTGATTCTCCTTGCAAACTTTTTCGAAAAAATTTTAATAATAGTGATAAGCCTATCGCAGTATCACAAGCAGCTAAAGCCAATAGAATCAAGGCTAAAAAATAACCTTGTGAATCATTTAAACTTAATGAAAAGAAATGAAGTTCAAATTAATAGCAAAATTATTAATTCTAAGGCAATAAAGAATAATAATATATTATTCTTTGTAATTAAACAGAGTAGTCCAATAATTAATAAAAAAATAATAAAAGTCATATTTCTTAAATATTTTTTTTAATTAAAAATTTTTTTATTTAAAATTTTTTAATTTTTTTTTTTTATAAAAATTTCTAAAAACAAACGATCATCTAGCCTGCCGCAAATATTGTTTCCGAACTAATCTCAAAGTACACCGACGGGACAGCCTTTTATTAAAACGCATATATTAGCATGAAGGAAGATGAATTATAAATTGAATTAGTCCTAAATGTGCCCTTCATAAAAAACCAATGATCATAGCAGAAAGAGAATTGCTATAGTAGGTAATTGTGATTACGTTTCACATAAAAGCACTAGATAAATTTGACTTAATTTGACAATCGACCATATCTTTCTCAGCTAATGCTCACGCATTATCTTTTATAATTTGTTAGAACCCTGGAACCCACGTGTAAATAATAAAATTTTCTTGTCCGAAACCTCGTTGTTATTTGCAGCTAAATAACTACTAATTCTTTGTGTAACTATGTAGATAACCATATAAACATTTTACGTATTTGTGAAGTAACATAAATAAATTAAATATACATAATTACGTCGTGTCCCATACAAAAAGGACTATTTGCGGATAATATATGGCCCATAATGAATTTATGTTCCAATAGAATTTAATAACTAACGTTTCTCTAGCAACGAAATTTATATTTATAGTAACAATATTTTTTATTATTTATTAAAAATATATTTTTTCATTTTTTTATTTACTTTTTCTTTTTTCGTCGAATTTTGCCATGAGTGGCGTCTCGAACTCTTAAGCATTCTAAGAAATAATCCGGCAGAATCAAAGCATAAACATATAACGATAACCCACCCTTTCTAGATACAAAATAAATATCAATTAATCTTACCGTTTTCTTAAAAGTTTTCTGCAACTTTACGTCCAATCGTTCACAGCAAAACGCGTCCCTTTTTACGTCCCTATATGTGAAATACCTATTGACAGATAAATCGTGTTCTTTTTGTGAACTATTACAAGTTAAAATGTATTTCGTCTTATAGTTTTACATTATTGTTGCACCCGAATTAATGGGATTTCTTCCGGCATGTTTTAAAGCTTTTTACCTTTATATTGATACTATATCTTTTATATTTACACGAAAATATCTTCTACGCCTATAATACGTCTTGCTGGTTTTCGTTTCAATTTCAAAATCTTGAATGTGTTTAATTTTACTTTTTCAGATTTCTTTTTTCTTCTTCTTTGTTTTATTAATAGTTTTAATCTTTTGACAAGATTAATTTTTTTTTTTATTTTTTTTACAAGTTTTTGTTTTAAAGTTCTTTTTTTTAAACGAAATGGTTATTTAAAACCTAGTCAATTGTTGCTGCTTTCGAATAATCTTGTATTTTTTTAAATATTTTAATGAATTTCTACTTAATGTGTTTATTTTTTTAATTCTTTTTTTTGTTTTCCGGTATACTGTAGGGCTTAAAATCTTCTCATAACTCCAGTTTGTCATGGTATTTTTCTTTTTATCCAACAAAAAAACGTTGTGTTTTTTTTTTTTTGCCAAAGTAATATGCCTTGTGGCAGTTCTTTATAAATTTAAAAATTTTTTTAAATTTTTTTTTTTTTTAAAGAAATTTAAAAAAAGATTATTATAAAATTGAGTAATCAGAAAAGTAAAGATTACGAAAAACAAATTAGATTGTTTATTACTTAATTAAAATTTAAAAATATTAATCTCATTTTAGTAATTTTATAAAACTACTTAAAATTTTAATTAAACTTTTTTTAATATTCTCTTTTTTTAAAATAGATTTTCTTTTTAAAATAATGTAACAGGTTATAGTAAAGATAATAATGCTTAATACTTGTAATTTTTTTTTATTTTAAATTTAAATTGCAATCTTGAAAAATATTTTTTTTATTTTTCTAATAATATTGTATTCTAAAATAATAAAGTTTTAGACATAATATTATTTAATTTTAAAATTTTATTTTTATTATTTTTATTCTCGTTATTTTTTCTTTTTTCAAAGAACAAAAAGGTATGAGCATGTTACTTTTATTATTTTTAATTTTTTTTTATTTTTCTTTAGAAAAAATAAGCTGAATAATTTAGTTAAAACTAAGATTTCATAATTCAAACCTTATTTTTGAATATTAATTTTTGTTAAATATTTTTATAAAAGTTTAAGAAATGTTTTGTAAGATTATTAATAATATTTTATTCATTATAGAAGTGTAAATCATTAGCTTTTATTCGCAAGTTTCTTTAAATTTTTTTTTTTAATAAATTTAATATAAATTAGATTTTTTTTTTACTAACTCGGTGGGAAGATAATCTTAAATAATAATATTTTATTTAATAAAATTTATTAGAAAAGCAAATTTTTCCAATGAATGAAGATTCACTTAGGCTTAATTTTCTAGATATTACTCTTTTTTTTGATTTTTTTTTTTTCCCAGTTTTAATATTATTTTAATTTTTATTCAGCTTATTCTTTAATTAATGTATTTTTAATATAAATTTAATAAAATTTTTTTATAAAGGAATTTTTAAATTGTGTGTCTATTATATTTTTTTTGTATATTTTAATTTTATTTTTCAAACAATCCATTTTTTTTAAATAAACAGATTATTATTATAAAAATAGCTTTATTTTTATAAATTTTCTTAAAATTAAATTTTCAAATTAAATGCTATTTTTTTTAATTTGGTTTTACAAATAATGATATTTTACTAATATATTTAGCTAAATTTATAAGATTAATATTCTTTAATTTTTTTAAATCTTATTTTTATTTTTTTATTTATATGTTATATCTTTAGATATTTTTAATAACAACTCATCAGATCATCTTTATATATATTATTTTTTTTTAATTTTATTTTTTCTTTTTTTAATAGACTTCCATTTTTTAATAGCAAAGTGTAAAGAATACCTTTCATTCTTTTTTTATCTTTTAAACCAATAACTAAAACAAATTTAAGAATAAAAATAATTTTTTATTAATATTTTATATAGTTTTATTTTTTAATTTTATTTTATAAATAAAAAGTTTAAATAGTTTTTTTTTTTATTCTTTTTTAAAAAAAGTTTAAATTTTTTTTTTTTTATGAGTCTAACGAAATATTTTTATTAATTTTTTTTTCCAATTAGAAACCTTACCCCGATTCGTGTAATTAAAATTTCTGTATAAATAATTCAAAAGTCTTCTTTTGTATTTTCTAAAAAGATGTCGAGGAGGTATAGGCAAACCAGTGTATCGAGGAGGTATAGGCAAACCAGTGTATCGTACATTTTTTTTGTCTTTTACTAGTTCCTTTTTCTCTTCTTTTATATTAAAATTCTTAATTTTTTTTAAGAGTTTTAATATCTCTAGCCATGCTAAATACCAGACATTAATCTGAGGAACCTCGAAAAGGGGCTTTACTTCTTTAAATTTAAATTTTAAAACTAGAGTTTTTACCATTTGTAAAAGAAAAAGATCTACGCGGTCGACAAATGGTATAACATAAAGAATACAAATAACCTATTGTTGCAGTTGTGCTACCTCAAGTAAGGTGCTTCTATTGGTTTACCTCCTAATAGCCCAATAAAATACTATTCCTATAATGAAAAACAAAAATTTGATAGATGGCTTAAATAAAGCACTTCGCACATTAGCCTATGTAAATACGTAAAAATAATAACACACAATAGACATTAACAATGCCATACACCGAATGCTTTTCAGGAATTGCTCTAAAATGGCTAGAAAGGCAAAAATACCATTCTGGAACATATGTTCTGGTGTTATATCAGATTTGCTGGAATCAGTTATCCGGATGACCCAAGCATTTGGTATAAAAAAACTAATATTGCAAAAACATAAAAAAGATAAATAACTAAAAACATCTTTAATGTATAATAAGAGTAAATGTTGTTTTATCATTGTATAATGTGTTCCTAAGGGATTGATGACCCAAGGTTATGTAATAATAATATATGTAAGCAACAAAACCCACTATATGAAGGGAAACACAAAATGCAAGCAAAAAATTTCTTAATGTTGGATTTGCACACTATATCCTCCCAAAGCCAAATTACAATAATTCACCTACTGCCGGTATGTTGATGCTGAATTAGTATAACGGTTGCACCCCATAACTCATTTGTCCCCAAGGTAAAATATGACCTGGAATGCTGTAATTATCATAGTAATAAAATTATACGCCGGAACACCATAATAATTCCGTGAAAATAATATGATCCATTATTAATCCTCTTAAAATATGTGCTATACTACTATAAAAAATATTGAGCACCATTTGCATGAAATAACGTAATAACCGACCTAATTTACTTCTCGCATAATTGATCACAACTTAAAAATCATAATCGATATGGGGTGTATAATCATTACTAACAATATTCCTGTATTATTTGTATCGCAGAGTAACTATGCGAATACCCCAAAATTCCAAGATAACTCAAGTTTGTCGAAGTTGGATATTTGACGGCAAGATCATATAGGTAGACCAGAATACCTTAAATCTTGCCGAAGGCAAAATTTAAGGTATTCTAGTTCTTTTCTTTATATAATATTTATTTTTTATTAAAAAAACAAAACAAAATATAAAGCTAAAAAGATGTAAAAAAATAAATAAAAGGAAAATATGATTTTAAATTTTGGATAATCTTTTAATTTAAGTTTTATTAACTTTTTTATTTTTTATTTAAAAAAGTAATAAAAATATTTAATAATAAATTATATTAAAAGTATAAAAATAAAAATAATATTTTTAATTTAAATAAAAAAAAAGAAAAAAAGAAAAAAATAAAATACTTTTTAATATAGCCTTTATTCAATTTATTAAAAAAAAAAATAATTTTTTTATAGTTAAAAAAGAGTGAGAAAAGAGCTTTTGCATATGAGCATATCAATATTTTACTTTTACAAAATTTTTAAACTTTTTAATCTAAAAGTAAACTTTTAGCCAAATGTTTCATTTTACAATAATATTTTTCTTTATGTATCTGCTTTAAGTTCTAATTTATTTTAATTTAATTTTAAATAGATTTTAAAGTTTAGAGAATTTAAAAAAAAAATGTAAAAGAAAATTTTTTATTTATAAAGTTTGAATATTATAACAAAAGTGATTAAAATTATACTTTAAAAAAAAATATCTTAGATACAATTTAGAAGCAAAATATTATAAAAGAAAAATTTAGATGCTTTTCTTGAACCTATAGTTAATGCTATTTTACTGATATGTAGTAAACAATTATTATATATATAATATTGTATCCAGAATTATCAAATATCTTTTTAAAAAGCATAAAAACAACCTTAAATGATTAAATAAAAAAAAATATAGCTTTTATACAGCCCATAAATTAAGCATTAGCTAGGAGAAAACATTTTACATTCAATATTTAGTTTATAGATTTTAAAGGGAACTATAAAAAAATATCTGGAAAACACCTTAAAAAGTATTACAAATAACTTAAAAAAAATAAGAATTTACAAAAAAAATATCCAAAATAAGAAGCTTTAACAAAAACTATGATTTATACAATATAAACATAACATTAAATATAATAGAAAAACCTATAATATTTATATCTCACAGAATATCATCTATCTTAGATAATTAGTTAGTTCAACAAAAACTTAAAAAAAAAAAAAAAGAACAATTAATAAAAATAATAATTTATTAAGAAAATTGTTTATATTTTATCACAATGCACTATTAGAAAAACTGTTTTGCTAAAAAAAACAAAAAAAAAAATAAAAGTTTTTAAAAAGAGTAAATCAACAACTTCTTAGTATCTAAATTCCTTTTTGGTAAAATACCGTAAAATCGTTAAAATTCGTAAATACGCAGATTTTTTATAAAATTGAAAAAAATAAAATATAAAATGCAATTAGGAAGATTTTTAAGCAGATCATTAAAGGGTTATGCAACATTAAATTAGGTAATCGTTATTAATAGAAATACTGGAATATTCCTTAATGTTTGATTTTATAAATTTTAAGTAAATATAGTACATTTGTTGTTAAGCAAATTATTTGCATAAACTTGAGGGCTTTGCGAAACCATTCGGACTCGAATTTAAAACTATTATTTACAACAGATTTCTCAATACAACGCTCTTTTAAAAATCTAAGTGTTCTAGCAAAAGAAATTATTTAATTTAATTGCTTAAGCATTTTGAAATAATAGATTTTATATAAAGCAGCAATAACGACGTTTTAGTATATCTTATTTATTGTTTGTATTATAGATTACGTGTATATTTAATTTTCTCATCAATCCTACATTCATTAGCTCTTTTTATATTTTATTGAAAAAATACATATAAATCAGGAAAAAGTGAAAAAAATAAAAAAATTATTAGGTACAAATTAAGAGTATAAGTAAAATTTAATACAACAAAGTAAAACTTAAGAGATTTACTCTAATAATTATAAGTTTTGAATATTAATATACGTTTAAAATTATTACTATGAAGTAGTAATACGTAGTAAATGATTCTTTAAGATATTAAAAAAATTCAAATTTATTTAAACTATAAGACCATAATAGTAATTTTGAGAGTTAAAAACCTTTGTACACGATTTAAAAAATATTTAATACTATTTTAACCTTCTACAATTAAACTGTAGTAGAAGATTTATATTGCATTTTACAATTGCAGGAAAACCATTTCAACGATCTATACTTGAACGTATGATATATAAAAAATCGCGATTTATTAACCCGTTTAATAATTTAAATCAAAAATGATTTTTGATGAAAGCTATCGTATCGTGATTTTATTCCTGAGTTTTGGGGTTTAGATCAAAAAGAATATAATATATTCTTTATAATTGAAAACAATAAAAACACGACAAACAAGAGCTTGCTTTTTGCTTTTTGCACATACCTTACATAGTAACTTTTACAGAATTCTTTAAGCATATTTTAATCTAAATCGTAAAACATCTTTGACAAATTGTTCATCCAATTTTACACGTATAAACATGTTAACGATACTTTATGACGTTATATAACATCCGCAGTCTACATATTTCGAATAAATTATATTCTTTTGCATTTTTTAAATAAATTTTTAGACATGGTTAAAGAAGATGCAGCTTCTAAGAATCAATAAAATCAAAATTTCGAAAATTTAAAAGTTGTTTTAAATCTTATACACTGACACAGAATATATATATCAAAAAAATTATTAAAAGAATTCATAAGACTTTCAAAAAAAAACTCAAATTATCCTTATATAAGTCGAAAATAATTTTAAAAAATTTAGACTAGCTTTTGTGCAACTGATCATCATACGGATGATAGTACATTCTATTCAAAAAACTAATATGTCAAATTTTTGGGTTTTCAAATATGTTGCTTTTTTATGATAGAAACTATTTTAAAAAGAATTTTACGTATTTATATATAAGTATTATAAATTAGATTTTTTTATGCATACTTTTTTAACACGTTACTATGCAGTGTCGAGTAATAACGATAGTACTTTTTAACATAAATTTATTATAGATTTAAAAAAAAAAATAAGCTATAGCAGTAAGACAAATGAATAGGGTATTTTAGAAAATGCTTAATATTAATTAATTAAAAATTAGTGAACAACTAACCTTGATGAAAAAATTCAATTTCATTATTGATACGACTGTAATAATGAAAAAATGGTATAATTGGATGAAAGAAGTATATTAGCAAAAGCAACTCAAAAAAAGGTTAAAGGAATGTTAATATTATTAAAAAAACTTTTTTATACATTTAAATGTCTATGTTATATTTTTACAAAGTAGAAAAGAAGAAAAAGTGAAAAAGCAAAAAAAAGATATATGGACAAAATGGTAATACAAAAATAATACTTATATTAATATCCTAGCAGGAATATTTTGGATGATAATAAAAATGGTAATACAAAAATAATATGTTATAATACAAGTAGGGTTAATATGTTTATCAATAATATATACGATGACGGCCTTATTAAGATAAAAGAAAGTAAAAAAAGAAAAAAAAGTGAAAAAATAAAAAGAAAAAAAAATACACTAGGGAAATTAAGTAGATAATAAACAAAAACCTAACAACATAACATGGATCTCTTTAAAAGGATAATAAAAGTGAAAGTGAATTCAAAGTAAAATAAAAGAAAATCCGCAGAAAAAATCATAAAAAATGAAAAAATAATATAATAGTATACATATATTTAACATAAAGAAAATAATAGTTATATATAATAAAAATAAAAGAAAAAAATAAGCATTATAAACTATTGGAAAAACTAGTACTGAACATAATAAAAATGGCAAGAAAAACAATATTATTGGCATATACAGCAAGCATAGTAAGCCATTAATAAAGTAATTTAATATTTAAAAAAAATTACTAAGCATATATTTAATAATATTATTATTATTAATAAGCATTACAAAGAAATAAAAAAAATTAGAGGAAAAAAAGATTTTATATTTGATATTAAAATATTAATAATTTAAGTTTTTACGAATTATTACGATAAGTTCAAAAAAATAA
The DNA here is from genome assembly GCA_011319275.2 of Echinosphaeria canescens. Classification (NCBI taxonomy): domain Eukaryota; kingdom Fungi; phylum Ascomycota; class Sordariomycetes; order Sordariales; family Helminthosphaeriaceae; genus Echinosphaeria; species Echinosphaeria canescens. The sequence continues at coordinate 4,950 of WXYE02258595.1, read as the reverse complement.
GAATATGGTTTATATACATTAAAGAAAAAAAAGTAAAAAACACAAGAAAAAAGATGAAAAAGCAAAAAAAATAATACCCCAAGTAGTAAGCAAATAGCAGTAGTCGAGTAATGTTATTAAATAAGGACCTAGAAGGTACTCACAGAAGAAAAATAGTAAATAAAAGCTTTACAAAGAGAAAAAAAAGATAAAAAAAAAAGCAATACTGAAAAATATCAACCAAAGCAGAAGTTAGAGCAAACAACAAAAATAGACAAAGAGGAAAAGCTTAAGAAAAACAAAATAACCAAAACAAAAATACAACTTTTAAAAAAACGGTAGAGAAAATATTAAAAATAAGATAGATTTATATAAAACTCGCATAGGAAGCTAATGGGATAAAAACCACATTCTATAACAACTCGGTTATCTGTTATAGAAAACAAAAGAGTTATATGAATCTCAATGATCCAAAGAACGCATTAAATAGAAATCTATTTACAAAAAGCAATAAATATTACCTAACTAATGAACTAAAAGAAAAATATAACTTAAAAAAAAGAACACAAAAGAGGAGCAGATAATATCTGTATTAAGAAGATAGTTCAATAAAATAAAACATGCACAACTATTGCGCAAAATAATGCGCGAAATTACAAAAATTAGAAATAGATAGCCTGACAAACGGTTGTGCTAATGTAACGCAATAACCCTCTAAAAGCTATCAATAAAACAATCAATACAATAAAAATACGTAAAAAACAAAAAAGAAGAAATAACTGAAAATACAGTAACACTACAGCAAAGCATAACATATGCAGCAAAAAAGAAAACATACAAATGTTTTAAACAAATTTTAAACATATAACCAGCACGAAAGTTATAACAAACCAAAGTAACAAAATGTTGTAAACCATCACTCAACCAGACAAATTCATAAGTAGGAACCAAAACCAAGATAACGAAAATTTTGTAAAACCTACAGAAAAAGTAAATTACGTATCCCTAAGTGTTTTATAATAAAAGATATATTAATGAAAGACCATGCGGTTAAAAACTTAGAAAAAGAAAAAATACTTGGAACCGTAAAAAGTAAATTTTATAAAATCCTTAAAGATGCAAAAAACACAGGATTACGAAGGCAGAGAAAAAAATGTAAAATGAAATATAGCAGTAGTTATAGTTACCCAAGGGCAGCGGCAAAAAACCGATATTAAAACAAAAGAAGAAAAAAAAAGTAGAAATTTACTAAAAAATTTAACATATAAAAAAGAAGCACCGAAGAGTATAATAAAAATATATTACCGAGTATAAGAACCTTAACCTAAGAAATATTCAAAACAATTAGCGCCTGGAAATATGTAAACAATACATAAAATATGCATTAATGGCGTAACCGGCATAATTGCATTTTTTATATAACTTTTTTAACAATGAAAGAGCAATTACAAAGATATTAAAATTAATAAAAAAAATAGATTTACGACAGTGGTAGAGAAAGCTAAATACATGCAGTACAGTGTTTCACCAAACTCTCAGCCATGCTTCGGCGTACGCTTAAAAAGCATAAAAGCAGGAATCGCATAGATTAAAAAATATAAGAAAATAAAGTTGAAAATTAAAATTAACGAAAATTAAGTAATAAACAGCAGAAAAAAGGAAAAGAAAAAAACGTGAAATAAAAAAAAACAAAAAAACATGAAAAAAGCAAATAAGAAAAAGAGAGAAGTAAATGGTAGTAAAAAGTTATGGAAAATCCACAGCCCTAATCTAGACTTTAAAAAAAATATTTAAAAAATATCACCGAGAAACCTAATGGAAGGAAATTAAAAAAACTAAATTTAAACTAATACCAAGATATTAAATTAAAAAAAAGAGAGGAATGAGAGTACAAAGAAAGAAAGTTTTAGAGAAATTTTAAGAAAAAGCACAAAAAGAAAGACCAAACAAAATAATACGTAATCCCAATTACCCATACCCAAAAGAAAAAGAAAAACCAAAAAAAAGTTAAAAAATAAATAAAAAAAAATGTTTGTAGTAACAGTATTTAGTAGTGTAATAAGATATATTATATTTTAGTACAAAATATGCTTTACTGGTACTCGAATAATCCAAATTTATGGGTATTTTTATGTTTAATAACAATTTTAATATTAGTCCTTGAAAAAAAGCATAATAGGATTCGCATATTTAAAAAATATAAACTATATAATCAAAGGGTTTATGGTATTATAGATTATATGTATTAAGTAGTTTATATATATAGCCAACGTTGAGGGATAAGCAAAAATAATAAAATTAAAATTTAACCTAAAAAAGAATATTTTGCTAAAAAATTTATTCTCGCAATTCAAAAATACCTAACTATTTTAAAAAAAATAATTTAAATACTTTCAGAAACAAGAATTATTAGATCATTTAATTAACTTAAAAAAAACAAAATAAATAATTAAATTATAATAAGATTACAATAGAATCATACAAAATACTTTTTATAAATTATATAATAAGTATAGTTGGAGATATATATAATATCAATTGGATTTTTTTAAGGGACTACGTTTCGAAAAGTGTAAAGAGATTGCCTTTTTTGAAATCTTTAAAAAAAGTAGAAACGATGTAAACAAATTATATTATTCTAAAGAATTGTATAAAACAAAAGATCTTCAAACAGTTGACTCAATTACTATAAAGAATTAGGTCCTTGGTTATTACTTTTAAATATAAACTATGTTATAATAATTAATGTATATAAAAAATCGGAATTATTAACCCTTTAATAATTAAAAGCAAAAATGATTTTTATAAAGTATCATCTCTATAAAAATTTTTTAGCTTTTAAATCTTTTTTTGTTTTTATACCATAGAATGGATTGAACATTCGACCTTCCGGTTATAGCCGGCTGCTCTGCCAACTAGCTATATGCGTATGTGTTCCTAGCAGATTCGAACTGCCTTTCAGGCTTGAAAGGCCACGTCCTAACCTCTAGACGACAGAACAAAACAAATTTATAATATATTTTTTTTAACTTTTTATAATTTTTTTTAATCTTTTCTAAATATATGACCGCATGAGGATCGAACTCATGACCTTTCGGTTAAAAGCCGACTGCTCTACCACTAGCTACGCGGTCATAAAAACAACCTCATAGATTTTCTTTAAATCTTTTATCCGATAGGAAGATTTATCAAAGTTGTTATTGGACAGAAAGATTCAACTTTCATTTAAGGATTCAAATCCTTCGTCCTGCCTTTAACGATGTCCCAGAATAAATAAATTTGTCCAGCGCAAATTCCCCTACCACTACCCTGTTACACTTAACTTTCGTCCTGAACGACGAATCTATAATTATTATCTTCAGAAAAGTTTTTATTTTCAAGAAAACACTTTTTACATTCATTCCCCACCCATTTCGATAGCTTACGGGCGGTATGTACTTACAAGTTAACAGATTCACCGTGACGTGATACACGATTACTCGGGATTCCGATTTCACAGAAATGAGTTTCAATTTCTATTCAAACTAAGAATAATTTTCATGATTAGCATAGTTCACACCTTAGCATCTATTGTTAAAATATTCATTGTACACATGTGTGGCCCATCGATTAAGACCATAAAATTTGACGTGACCTTACCTTCATCCCCAAAATATTAGGCAGTGAGAAATATTCCGGACTTAATTTAAGCCCAATATAACTAGGGTTTCGTTCGTTAATGACTTAACCTAACACTTCACACACGAACTGACGACAACCAGCAATACCTGTCACAACATTTCATTTTTATATAATTACTTAAATAAAATTATTTATTAAAATAAATTAAAATATTGATGCAACAACTGTAAGATTGTGCGCGGATTATCGAATTAAACCACAGCTCCACCCCTCGTACAAGTCACCTCAATTCTTTTGAGTTCCAACCTGCGGCCGTACTTCCCAGCGGAGAATTTAATGCGTTACTCAAACACCATATTTTGAAAAAATAAGAAATAAATTAATTTCAAAGTTTTTATTTTTTCAAATATTCTTTGATTAAAATTTAAAAATTTATTTTCCATTAATTCTACATTGAAAACTCAGCGTTGACACACGGACTACGAGGGTGTCTAATCCTCTTTGCTCCCCTGCCTTCGTACCTTACGTCAATACTCGAAAAGGTAATTCTTTCGCCATTGTCGGTCCATTTTTTATCTACTATTTAACCACTCCCCAAAACGTACCACGCCCTTTCTGAGATTCTATGAAACAGCAAAAAACACAAAAGATGAGTACCTAGTATTTTTGTTTTCTCTTTTCTCACCACCTACGTACCCTACGCCCAGTCAACATAATAACACTAGCTCCCCCCGTATTACCGCGGCTGCTGCACGAAGTTAGCCGAGCTTTTTACTTGATTTTATAAACCATTGATTCCTTTCGTTTAAAAATCAAAATTTTTAAGTTTCCTTTATTTAACTAATATTTCTAAAGAAATACTTATCGAGCTAAAAAATTTTTCATACTTGTCATCATTTTCCTTGTAAAATAGGGTTTACGATAGCTTACCTCCAATAATTATTACATAATTATCAATCCCCCACACAACATTGCTAAATCAACGTTAGCCCATTTTCGAGATTCCCCTCTGCAGCCACCCGAGGGTGTCCGACCTTTTGCAGTTCCGATGTACTGATCATCCTCCCAGACCACAACGGATCAATGCTAAGTTCAGATTAACAACCCGTACCTAATCCATAGGAACACTAAAAGACTCCATATGAATCTATATATAAATAAAAAATAATTGAAATATTTTTTATTTATACTTATTCCACACTTAATGGAAAGTCTTCTCTTATTTTCCTATGCTCTACACCCTGCACCACTTTATTCCAACGATCGATTACATGAGTCAGGCCTGTTGCAGCATTCACTCAGAGCCAGATCAAACTCATTCGTTAATTTTACTTTTTTGCCTAATTAAAA
>WXYE02258492.1:0-14363 GCA_011319275.2 Echinosphaeria canescens | reverse complement strand
TTGATGGGTGGGTTTTTGTTGGGTAGATAGTGTTTAGTAAGATGTTCTTTTTTTTTGTTTGTGTGTGGGTGTATGGGGAGGAGAAGGAGAAAGGGGGGGGGGGGGGGGGGGGGGGGGGGGGGGAGTTGGAAGTAAAAAAGGCTAGAGTCTGCTTGATTTTCTCCCTTTGGTAATTTCATCGCGTCCAGGCCATTAACGTGGTCCATGTCCCCTTTCTCTTTACCAGCACCAACCCGTTCGATTTCAGCCTCCACCATCACCACCCAGCCAATCCTGATCCTTTCCTTCTTGTAAGACCAACACTTTCTCGCAGCAAAAGCTTAAACCAACAAGTTTTACTCTTTCTTGTGCGGCGAGATGACAACGGCGGGACCGTCTTCTAGAAACGAGAACGATGGTGTAAGCTCTATTGGGTCCGGATCATACATTAGAGACAGTTACATAAGTTCAAGTGGATCTCGGGAAGATGTGTCCTCAGGCTACGACTTTGTGCAGCCGCCTGAACAGCCACCTGGGCAAGAAGCCCCTGGGCGGCCTCATCCAGGAATATATACCGAGAGACATGTGCCTGAAAATGACGCAGCTACACATCACAATGTGGCTCGAGGTGACGGACACGAGGGAATGTCTGAAGTGGGGAGAGCTGCTGAGCACGCAGGAAGCGAAACGAGAGAGGCTGAATCTTCAGGTAAGGATCCATATGGAGCCTCTACACGCGAAATGGACCGAGTGCGCTAACCATTGGGGCATCACCGGGGTAGGTCCGTCGCTGCTGCGAAGAGGCTACCAGCGGTGGCGCCGGCGCGAAGACTGGAACGAACCTGCGGAGATCATGGAACACCAGTGGCCGTTTGTGGAATCACGCAACGAGGGCCGGATTAGGGATATGTTTGTGCACATCGAACCTGTCGTCTGGCGGTCGCATGTGTGGCGTGGGTGGCCTCGGCGGAGGGGGACCCGCGGTGGGCTGGAGACGGCAGACTCGAAAGTGTCGGCCGAAAAGCTGTTCGAGGTCTGGGATCTGGACTTCAGCCACCTCTCGCACCACCTCCCGAACCCGCTGTTCGACCATCACCGCAACGACGAAGAGCGGGACAAGGCATACGGATCCTTCCTGCCGAGGCTTCGAGACGGCTTCCAAATCCTCTACGACGAAAAATTACTCCAGAACGCAAGAATGGTCGAGAGAGCCAGAATGAGCGGCAGGGATGGCAAGAGGGAACTTGTTGTCAGCGAGCTGGCCTTCAAGAGGAAGAACGATAGCGAGCTGGTGCTCAAGGGGGAAATCCTCAAGCACGTCTCGCTCGAGACTGGCAGTGGCGTCTGCACGAAAGATGGGTGTTTCCAATACACAAGGGTGGTCATCAACCACAAGCTCGCCGAACACGCGTTCGTGTTCGCCGGTGTGTCGGGGAAAGCACCGCTCTTCAGGGCGTGTTCCCACTACAATACGTACTGCTATGACGGGTACGAGACCTATTACCATTCCAGGGTTCCACAAGAGTTGGATCATAATGGCTATCAATCGTCGGACTGTTTCGGCCGGGAAGCGTGGATGAATCGAGCGGCGCTGTACATTCGCGAAGCCTACGAACACTACCCCGGGTCGGTCTACGCGAGCCACCCGCGGCCCCTCCCAAGGCCAGGCGCCTTCGCCGTCTTCTTCCACGGCTGGTCGACCGTGTTTGTGTACCTATCCAATCGCGTGTACAAGAGACCTGCGGCCCAGGACTTCAAGGAGTTCAAAGAACACCACAAGCACCGCCTCCGATCAAGACTCGGGCGCTTCTTCAGCAAGGCCGGTGGCTCGGAAACGGCGTCGACGAGTCGGAAAGAGAAGGATGACTCTACTACCGTGCCGCCAGGGACAGCGCCTGAGCGGCCCGGCCCACATCAGTGGAAATGGGAGTACGCATTCACGGTTGTTGGGAAATACGTAGAAACAGGACGTGAGCCGCTGGGGCGCAAACTCAAAGCTAGCATTGCGGTTCAGATCCAAAACGAAATTACTGAGAAGGCCTTGAAAGATACAAGCGACGGGGACATGAGGGAAATGTTGGCCTTGGTCTCGAGCACAGAGAAGACGATTTTTGACGCGATAGAGAAGGGATTGGGAGACGAGAAGTTGGGGAAGAAAGTGAAGTTGGGGGAGAAAGTGGGAGATATCTACCAACAATTAGCGAAAACGCAGCGCGGTGAATTGGAAGACTGGTTCGCCGAGACGCTCGCGCGCAAGACAGAGGAGGACGTGCTCCGACGCGAGCTGGCCGACGACGAGGCCGACACGTGGAACGTGCTGATCGCGTTCATCGACGCGGCCTGTTTCGCGCAGGCCGAGGCCGCGGCCAACCCGGCGCCATGGAACTACATCTTCCCCATCACGGGGCTGATACTGCCCAAGTGGAAGCTGTGGAAGGCGCAGCTGGACCACCACCCGCTGGCGCTGGCCGGGGCGTACGGGCGGCTGGCGGCGAGGACGGCGATCATACGCCGGGGGGGGTTCGGGCGTGCGATGCAGCATCTGAAGAGGCACATGCGCAGCAGCGGGGGAGGGCGCGAGGAGCGCAAGTGGCAAGAGAGTCACAAAGCCGCAACGCTGCATGTCGGGGATCAGGATATAAACACCGCAAAGGTTGAGCGGCCGCTTCTGTTGAAAGAGATTGAGGTGCGGATGGGGAACGTGGATAGGCTGAAGCATGAGGTGCACCAGCAGGAGAGAATGGTGGCGGAAGATGAGCACCGAATAGAAGAACGAATGGGGGTAAGGCCTGCGCGGCTTCTGCTCCTCTCAGATGAGGAAAAGGAGCTACATGAAGCGAAGAAGAAGCTTGACGGCCTACAGAAAAGCCTCAGACACGAGGAGGAAGCGCTCGAATCGATAAAGAGTAAGCTCGACCGTCTAGGCGAGCGCGCCCGTCGTGCGCGTTTGGACAAGCACGCATTCGGAGGCAAGCCGAGAAGCGATGGAGCGACGGTGGATAGTGAGGAGGAGAGGAGGACGAGTGAAAGGGAGGAGGAGGAGGAGGAGGAGGAGGGGGAGAGCGACAGGGGGCACCACCACACCCAATCCGGATTGCATTCTGGAGCGGATTCTACGAGTATTGTCGCCGGGCATGGGGGAGAGACGGGGAAGAAGGATAAGGGAAAGGGAAAGGAGACAGCGACGTTAGGGGGAGGGGGTAGTAGGGGAGAGGGCAGTGGGGTGGATGACCATACCGACTCCGTATTGCATCACGCAAGGGAGTCTCCGGGTACTGTCGCCGGGCACGGGGGAGGGACAAGGAGGAAGAATAAGGGAAAGGAAACGGAGAATGCGAGCGAGGAGGGAGAAGGCAGTAGGATGTTTGACCACATCCACTCCGTATTGTATCTCGGAAGGGAATCTCCGAGTGCTAGCGCCGGGCACGGGGGCGGGACGGAGAGGAGAAATAAGGGAAAGGGAAAGGCGGGCGAGGGGGAAGGAGGCGGTGGGGGAGAAGACGGCGGGGTGAATGACCACAACCACTCCGTATTGCATCACGAAAGCGAGCCTCCGAGACCTGTCACCGGGCACGGGGGAGGGACGGGCTATCGTAGGAGAGATAGATCGAGATTCGCAGAGGATCTGCCGAAGGCGGAGCCGCGCGAGGGAGAGCCGCGCGAGGGAGAGCCGCGCGAGGGAGAGCCGCGCGAGAGAGAGCCGCGCGAGAGAGAGCCGCGTGAGAGAGAGCCGCCCGCGGGGGAGCTGCCCGAGGAGAGGCGGCCAAGACGTGGCCCCACGATCAGGCTGAAGGATCCTGGAAGAGGGGGCTTGGACGTTCTGAGAGGTGGCCGTCACCTTAGGAGGCTGCAGAAGTTGGCTACCGGAATCACACGCAGGTACTAGGGAGATGGCGATGGAAACGAGGCTGCCCAAGTTTATCACATCTCGGGGCGTGGGCAGATCGAAAAGGTAGCGAGTGACCTGGCTCCTCTTAGGAACAGAACGAACCTTGGGAGCAGGAGCCGCGCACTTTTGAACGCGAATGTCCGGGGGGGAGGGGGTTCAACAAAATTGGCTAGTCACGGGTTTCTTCTGTCTTTTCTTCCTCCCTCTCCCTCTATCATTTTCGCCCTGCTCTTTTTGTGCCTTTCCTCCTAGATTTGATCCGCGTTCTGAGTTCCTGTTCTCTCCTTTTTTCCCCTTATGTCTTCGAGAGTCAAGCTAAATCAGTATCCGACGAGTCACGCAAAGCAGGGAATTCGCAAAGCTCTTACTCCTTACAGTAAGTACATTGGCACAAAGACAATGAACACGCTTCCCTCCTTTTCTGTAGCTCGACCCGGTAAGACAGTCGAGCAAATAAGAGGCAGGAAGACACATCTTGTAGGAGGGATCACACGCTCCTATAGAGCTGTCCACAGCCCAGAGAGTGCCGTGGGTCTGATCGGGCGAAGTAGTCAGTCCGTTACATCCCGACGAAAAGGCTTCTTTGGAAGTAGACGCTGCCAAAGCCAATCTTGCAGGAAACACTCGACTGTACTCCCGATCGGAGGAATGATGGACGCCAAGCTCCCGGCTGCCATATTGCATCCATTTCCCAAGGCCGGCTCCCCCCGGCTGCCCGTGGAGCGTTTGGGATGGGGATGCTGAGAATGCGTGGACGTATTCTATACCAGCGCTCCGTGGGTGTTGTTTCCAGGTAGGTCCCGGACCTGAACAACTACAATATCTTCGAGCGAAGCGAAGCCGGGGGTCTGGGGGGAACCCCCAGGAAAAAGCCGCTTTACCCGTTAACCTTGTTTTTCCTGGGGGTACCCCCCGACCCCCGACCTCGCTTCGCTCGAAGATATTGTAGGAAGTAAATGAGCGGATGCGGACCCAAGGATCTATACATTTATTATACGAATTGGCACTATATAATTACCTGGAATTTTTTTCCTTTCCGCCTCGCTTTCCGTCACCGAATGGTACGACATTTATGCTTTGGTATGAAAGTTGGGTTGAGCCGTTTTGTTGATTTTGGTCAAGATCTTGGTCAAGCCCAGGCCGAAAGAAGCTCGGAAGAAGCCGTGGACAACTCGAGGCTGAGTTAAGTTAGTCTGTTAGTACGAGTTGGGACCATGGAACCTGGTTGGCCCGTCCTGCCCGTCCTGCACTAACAGGCCCCACAGCCCCTGGCATTCCGGGTTGGTGCTGACAGCCTCATTACGCGCTGCCGACGAGGTCCCCGTGCCTTTCATTCCCCGGGCAGTCTTTATTTCTTTGTATTGACAAGAAGTCGGAACCAGGCGATCCATCTCTCGCTGCCAATCGCCCTATTCAACGACGACACGACGACGCGACGACTCGACGACTCGACGACTAGAGGACGACGGCCACACCGGCGACAACACCGCGACGTCGCCGAATAATTGCACCAACAACGCTCGTTTTCCCACCCATCGCGCTCGTTTGAATCTGACGCCCAGCTGCCACCGCTGCTCCTTACTGCTACTGCTGCCGCTTCTTCAATAAGTCATCTACCAAGAGTACTGTCGTCAGCATCAGACAAGATGTGTAAGTTATAGGAACCCGTCTTCCTCCTCGCACTCTCTCAGTCTGCGCCTTGTCTTCTAACCGCCCGGCCTCCTCCCTCCCTCCCTCTCTCCTGCAGCCGGCCCGACGACCACCCTCTTCCCCGCCGGGTCGCTCCCGTCGTGCGTATCGAGCTGCGGGCGCATGTTTGACGTCAACGGCGAGTGCGTGCCGCCAGCAACCACCGCCGCCGCCGCGTCCGTGTACGGGAGCTGCTTCTGCGCCGACACGCGGCTGACGGCCTTCTCGTCCACCACTGCCGGCGTGTGCGATGCGGCCTGCACCGCCACGCCCTCCGACCTCGGCACCATCCAGAGCTGGTATTCTAGCTACTGCTTGAGCATACAAAAGAACGCCGTGGCCGCCGTCACCACCACCGCCTCGGGCGGGACCGGCTTGTCCGGCGCATCTAGCTCCAAGAGCACGGCTTCGAGCGGTAGCCGCTCTTGGTGAGCGCCCTTTTTCTTCTTCTCACAGGGCCTGGCGCTTCTTGTCCCATTTCTTCTTGCCCCACGGCCTGTCGTCCCAGCGGACCTGGGTCGCACGCCCTGTCATGCACGTCGCCGAAACCTTAACTTGTTCGCACCAAGCACTGCATGGTGTTTTTGTGTTCCCCTTGCGTGCGTCTTGTCTTGGCTGTCCGTCGAGCTTGTGCGCGCACCGCGGCGCCTGATTGGAATTGAGCCTGCCGCGATGAAATGGGCTACGCATTCATTTCATTCATTTTTTTTTTTTTTTTCTCTCCGTGCAATCCTCTCAACAAATGGCGCTAACCAAGTTTCGAACAAACCAAAAAGGATATCAACGCATTGGCAATGGGTCCTCTTCCTCGTCATCATGGTCCTCGCTATCATCGGCAGCTGGGTAGGGGCCGCCATGTGGCGGAAACGATACCTGGCGAGACAGGATCGCCGGCTCTTGCTCCAAGGCCCGACGACGCCGCACACCCCCGGCAGCGGTGCCAGCAACGCCCCCTTCCCAGCAAGCGCCGCCACCGAGAAGTCGCCAGGGAAATGGTGGTCGAGGTAGTTGGGGAGAGGAGGGGAAGAAATCAGACTACACAAGAGAAGGAAGAGGAGGGGTTGAAAGAATGGATAGGATTTTTTATTTTTATTTTCTTCTTCTTGACGTGGAAAATTTGCGACCAAAGGCTTCCAACGACGACACAAGATTCGACGATAACACAAGAATATGTGCCGCTCGTGTGTCCAAAGAAATCCCGATGGGCAAATACGGCCACGTCACCAGCCAGGGCCAAATGTGCCTCGACCAACCCGACGTCACACACCGGGACTGCGCACCCGCCACCGGACGCGACGCGAACAAGCTGGAACCCACCGCCACCATCTTGAACATAAATCTCCGCCGACCGAGCGGGTGTGTGTGTATGCTTCACGCAGGTGGCAGGATGCGGAGCTAATGGCGCTAGGAAGCAAATTTATTTCTCTTATTTTTTTTTCTTTCTGTTTTTCTCTTATATGAACGACTCAACAAGGCGGGGTTTTTTTTTTTTTTTTTTTTTTTGGAGAGATGGGGTTCGGAGTTTCTTCTGTTTCATACTGCCCTGCTCCCCTGTTTGGGGGTTCTTCACTTTTGCAAAGCGCGGCAACAGGGGACGAGAGATGAGAGGAGCAACAGACCATGCACTTGGGAGTTTGCATACGTCTTGTCTAGTGACATGGTTGAATACTTCCCATGGCACATTTTCTATACTTTTTTTTTTTTTTTTTTTCTCATTCTGGCTAGGCCAGGCATCGCGGCATTGGTGTTCAGTACAAAAGGGGATGGGGATGGGGATGGGGGTGGGAAGGGGGGGAAAGAGGCATGAGATGAGGCATGGAGGCATGGGGATGGATAGAGGGGGGACATGCGCCGACAATATTTGCTTCCCATGTTTCGATATGCTCGGACGCGTCACTCACTCGCTTAACAGAGTCAATGAGTCATCCATCATCCGGGCTCAAGGAATGTGAGACGCTGTGTCCCGGGGCACATGTATGTCACGCATGATACACGTGAGAAATGAGATATTGTCCGCATTGGATTCGATCTTGCACCCTTTTCAGGACGAGGCACCAAGTCGTACTATACTATACAGTAGTAAGACAACAAAGATGGCACAGAGTTGGCGTCGAACACATCCAATTCCGCCATCTGGACGTGTAGCACCAATCACAAAATAAACATGCTGATCCTAATACACGCTCTCACTCTTCGAGCGAAGCGAGGCCGGGGGTCTGGGGGGAACCCCCCGGAAAAGGTCGCTCTACCTTTTAACCTTGTTTCAACCTTGTTTTTTTTTTCCTGGGGGTACCCCCCAGACCCTCGGCCTCGCTTCGCTCGAAGAGTGAGCGTGGACGGAGGATCTGCATGTTTATTTTCTGAGGGGCACTGTATTAACTTCTTGTCAAATGCATTGTTCTACCTGTTCTGTTCAGCCGTCCATCTCTGTCTATTGCGGCATCCTCCATCCGCCCGTTTTCGTCTTTTTCTTTCCTTCTCTTTGCCGTTTTTTTTTTCTCTTTACTGAGGGGGCGGGGGCGAGGGTAGATGACAAACCAAAACACAACGATACGATGTGGTAGCAGCAGGCCAGGTTCGGGTTCAGGCTCGTCTCATCATCACTTTCCTTCTTTTCAGCTGCTCCTTCCTTCCTTGCTCGTGCCGCCTCGTGACTGCGCCACCACAACCATAATAATAAAAATCCTGACTCAAGCTCGTATTACGTACTGTATTACTCAAGGCCCTCTCATCGTCAATTTAAGGGAGAAGGAAGAAAAGCAACTGCAGGCAAGATGCAAGCTCCAGGCTGGGTGGGGCGACCAATACGCGCTGGGGATACGAAGAAGAAAAAAGAAAGAAAGAAAGAAAGAAAGAAAGAAAGAAAGAAAGAAAGAAAGAAAGAAAGAAAGAAAGAAAGAAAGAAACAGAAAAACAAGACAAAAAATCACCGCAACCAAGCTCTTTAAAACAAATGAAATGACATTGAAAACCGACACCGGTGGCGGCAAAAACCATGCTCTTTTTTCCCCCCTCCGCCGACCCCACAGATTCTTTCTACGCAACCTTTTTTTTTTCTTTCCCTTCTCATTCTTTCTTTTTCTTCCCATTCTTTCTTTCTTTTCTATTCTTTTCTTCTTTTTTTTCTTTCTTGTTGCTAGCTCATGTCAAACTCTGTTTCTTCCTAACCCCCACCACCCGGGCTATTACCTCGAGGGCAGGGTGGTGGTCGACGACGACGACAGCGCGGCCTGCACCTCGGCGGCGTCCATGTAGAGATCGATGAGGCAGCCAGCGGACCATGCCTGGGATGGGGACTGTTTGAGGGGAGAAAATGTTAGCTGGCTATAGCACATCGAAGTATTGACCATTGGAGTGAAGGGAAGGGACAGAAGGACGGCGGACGTTGCAGAGAAGGGGAAGAGACAAGGGAAGGGATATCAAGACAAGTACAAAATATGTCAAACGGAAATAGCAGAAACAATAGAAACAGCAGAATGGAGAGAAGAGGAAGCAGACAAAAAAAAAAAGAACGAAAAAAGAACGAAGGAAAAAAAAAAAAAAAAAAAAAAGACCCACCGAATCCGGGCAGTCTTCGCCCCCCTTCTGCGTCAGCTCTGCCAGGCCGGCCCAGGCGCTGCGCTCAATCATCTGCTGGCAGCCGACGAGGCGCTGCGTGATCTGCTGGAACACCTGCGTGCGGCCCTGTGCGTCGGCGGCATCGCGGCGCTTGAGGTCGAACTTGAGCAGCGCGCGCAGGAAGAAGCCGGTCGGCCACAGCCACTCGGGCCCCTGGTGGTAGTTGCGGCCCTTGGACGTGGCGAAGTCGGCCGAGTCCTCGCTGTTGCGGTAGTACGGGCGGTAGTTGAGGTCAGCCGGGTCGAGCGTCGCCATGCCCGTGGGGCCGCGCAGGGCCGTGTCGGCCACGCACAGCGCGTGCATGGCGTGGGCCGGGTCGAACAGGTCCGCCGCCACCGTCATGGCGATGGGGAAGTTGGGCCGCAGCTGGTAGTCCTCGTACTCCTTGCCCGACCGGTACAGGTCCTTGTAGATGCCGCGCCGGTTGACCACGGCCGCGTTGACGTCGTGCGCGCCGTCGTCGGCCGCGTCCAGCGGCACCCAGTAGCACCGCTCAAAGTTGTCGCGGATCAGGCCGGCCCAGTGTGCGAAGGAAATAGTGGTCCCGTCGGGGCGCCGCACGCCGCCGGCATCGCCGTGCTCCTGAGCCCAGCGGAACTGGCCCCGCGACGTCAGCGTGGCCACCCACGTGAGCGCGCTGTACAGCAGGCCGGTGATCTCCACGGCCGCGCCATCGCGCGGCGTCCCGGGCACGCCCTTGGACCCGGCCTGCTCGCTCTCGCCCATCTTGTCCATCCACGTGCCGCAGTTGTGCTGGTTGCCGCCAAACACCAAGCCGTTGGACCAGTCGACCCAGATCTTCTGGTTGAAGCCCTCGTCGCGCATCTGCGAGTCGAGCCCCGGGCCGGCGTTGGCCTCGCGGTACTCGAGCCCGGACGCGTGGCGCTGCAGGGCCTCGTGCACGATCTCGCCGATGGAGCTCTCGCGGCTGTAGGCGCGCGCGTCCGTGGCCGGGAACCAGGTGTCGTCGTAGGGCAGGAAGCGGCGCGCCACCTTCTCGTCCAGCAGCGCGAGCCCGTCGGGCGCCAGGCGCGTGTAGTCCTGCACGCACTGCAAAAAGAACCACACGGCGTCGCGCGCGTTGTAGCGCGGCTCGCCGCCCGAGCTGAGCAGGTTCGGGATCTGGCCGTGCTTGAGCACGCTGGCGAAGGCGACGATGTGCTCGCGCGCCTCGGCGAAGCGGCCCGTGCCGAGGTACAGGCCGCGCATGGAGATGAACACGTCGCGCCCCCAGCAGCGCGCCCACGACACGGCGAAGTGCGGCAGGCCCGCGGCCAGCGACGGCACCGTCCTGTTTGGGTACAGCGACGCCGACGCCACCATGCCCGTCTGCTGCACGCTGACCATGGCCAGGCTCTGCAGGAACCAGTGGCCGTCGCGCACGGCCGTGTCCATCAGCGACACGCCGCGCTCGACGGCGGCCATGTAGACGGTGCGCATGATGAGCCCAAAGTAGCGCGGCAGCAGGAAGCTCGGCACGCCGCGCACGGCGTCGAAGCGCTCCTTGAGCCACAGCGCCGCCCTGGCGAGGCGCGGGTAGTCCTTGGCGGCCGCGCGCTCCAGCCGGCCGACGGTGAAGTCGAGCGCCCACTGGCCGTCGCGCAGGTTCTGGCACAGCGGGTGCGCCAGGTTGTTGTCGCGGATGATGTCCTTGAGGATGCTCCACCACCCCTGCAGGCCGGCGTACACCACCTTGCCGTGGCCGGGGATGTCGTACGTGCCGTCGCTGCCGCCGCTCGAGTCGCGCTCCTCGGCCTCGCACTTGTACAGCAGCAGGTTCAGGTCGACCAGGTCGAGCTCCTCCACGGCCGCGCGCGCGCCCGACGTCACAAAGGTGTCGAGCCCGGCCGAGTGCTCGGCCGCGGGGATCCACGTCTCGAACAGGGCGATGCTGCCGGGCGGGAACTTGTCGCGCACGCTGATGATGGTCTCGTCGCCCTTGACCTCCATGCGGATGCCGGGCAGGTCGAGCACGCGGCTCGGCAGCCCGCGCAAGAACTTCTTGTCCGCCTGCACCGCCGCCTTGGCCTCGTCGCTCGCGTCCACCTCGAGCATCCAGCTGCCGAGGTGGCGCGCCCGGGTTCCCGTCAGGTGCACCGGGTTGAAGGCGCCGTTGCCGTTGCCGTAGCCGGGGTAGGCCGTGTGCGCGATCAAGAAGTAGCCCTTGCGCGAGGCCGGGTGCACGCGGTGCACGGTGATGTACTGGTCCTCGTGGTGGATGTGCGTCTCGTCGTAGCCGTCCTTGCCCATGAGCGTGTGGATCTGGTTCAGCAGCTTCTTGACGCCGCCGATGCCGCTCTTGCCGGCGCCGATCTTGATGGGCGCGCCGCCGTCCTTGGACGACTCGGACGTGTACAGCCGCGTCTCGTTCACCAGGTCCACCAGCTTCGGGTAGATCTCGTCGTAGCCCATCACGCTGCCCGTCGCGCTCGCGCACATGTTGACGAGCGCCGCGTTGGGCAGCGTGTCGCGCGCGTCGCGCTTCCCCGCCGGCGTCTCGTTGTCGTGCGTGCAGTCCATGAAGAGCGCCGGCACGGGCACCGGCTTGATGCGGCGGATGATCTCGCGCGACGATGCCGATACGGACGACGACGAGTGTGCGTGGCCACCGCTGCTGCTGCTGGTCGTTCCGTTGTTGCCGTTCGTGTGGCCATTGGTGGCAGTGGCAGCAGCGTCCTTGGCCGGCCCGCGCGAGACCTCGTCAACCTCGAAGCTGCCGATGGGCCTGCCGCCGTGGCGGTGCACCAGCCGGCTCATCTCGCCCGTGCTCCAGGTCTGCATGGCCTCGCGGATGAGCGAGCTGAGGCCGAGCCGCTTGACGAACACGTAGTCCATCTCCTCCGAGCCCGAGAACAGCTCGGCGACGACGTACAGGTCCGGCCGCACGCGGCGCGCCTCGTCCAGGATGTGCTCGGCCACGTGCAGCGGCGTCGAGTGGCAGTTGTCGATGCGGAAGCCGGCAAAGTACTTGGCCAGCATGCGCGCGTAGCGCGTCATGTGGTCCCACAGGAACGGGCTGTCCCGCGGCCCGCTGCCGTACCGCAGCTTGGTGCAGTCCCACCACACGATCACCTCGCGCCGCAGGTACACGCGCGACGTCGGGCCCGCGTTGTCCACCAGCGCGTTGCCGGCCCACACCCAGCCGTTGTTGACCAGCACCAGGTCCTCCTTCCGGTGCTTGGCCGTGCGCTCGTTGCGCGGCAGCCGCGTGAAGTACGTCTCCACCAGCGGGCTGTCCCACGTGATGGGGCCCATCTGCGGGCCGTGCTCGTCCAGCCGGCAGTACTTGATGCGGTCGAACAGCTGCTGCAGGATGTCGGCCACCTCGCTGTCGTATTCTTTGTATAAGGGCATGTTCACGGCGTCCAGGACGGCCGCGATCTTGGCGCGCGCGGCCGCCTGGTCGGACGAGCCCTTGTCAAACTTGCCGAACGTGGCCGCGAGCAAGGCGGCGCCGACGCCGGGGTCCACGGTACGCCGGAATCGCTCGCCCAGGCGGTCGTTTCCCTGCATGCCGTGCTTGGCCAGGTACGCCGCCTGGTCCTTTGCGTCGGCCGCGAGAAGCGCGTCGACGCCGCCAGAGCCCAGCGAGCCCTCGGGGAAGCCGCCGCCGCCGCCGCCGCCGCCGCCGGCCGCCCACGCCTCCACCGCCGCGTCGGCGTCGCGCTCGACATCGACGACGTAGTACTCCCACAGGCGGATCTCGGCAATGACATCCTTCTTGATGGCCTCCATGATCTTGACCAGGTCGTCGACCGACGTGAGCGTCGTGGGCAGGCTGAGCTTGTCGAGCTTGAAGCCGAGCTCGAGAAGCTTCGTGTCGAGCAGGTAGGCCGACTCGAGCCAGGGCGCGGTCGTCAGGTTGTAGCCAGCGTCAGGGTGGTCCTGCAGCCAGTCGGTGTTGTGAGCGGTGTGGTTGAGCACGATGTCGGTCATGCTCAGCAGCGAGTGGTTCTTCTCAAGCGACTCGACCATGCGCTGCACGTCCTGCTCGCCGGCCGGGAAGCAGATGGGGTCCCAGCCGAGCTGGTCGTACAGGCTGTAGGGCGAGTTGGAGGCGCCGCGCTCCTGCAGGGGCGTGAAGTGGATCATGTTGTAGCCGCGGTCACTGATGCCGCGCAAGTGGCGTTCCCAGTCCTGCGGGTACTTGCCCATGAACTTGCTGATGATGGAGAAGACGGACAGGGCCGGCAGGGGGAGCGGCCGGCCATCGAGGGACAGGCGTGGGGCCACATCGATGTAGTAGGTCGGCGTACGCGTCTTCTTGACGGTGGACTCGCCCGTGGCGGGCGCCAACTCTTCCGAGAGGCTGGGCAGCTCGGCATAGGTGGTGTAGAAGGCGAAGGCGCCGGCCTGGTAGATGGGGATGGAGATTTCGAGCGTGCGGTTGAAGTCAGGGACGAGCCTAGAAGCAGGTGTCAGTGGGACAAACAAGGTTGATGGTAGAGCGGCCTTTTCCTGGGGGTACCCCCCAGACCGCCGACCTCGCTTCGCTCGAAGCAGAATTGCATGAAAGGGCTGGTAGCCAAGAGGGGGGGGGGGGGGAAGGATGCTCGTACTTGAATTCACGGAACATGTCGCGGTGGAACTCGGCACCCCGCTCGGGGATGTTGACCCACAGGCTGCCATGGCGACAGATGCTGGACGTGCCCTCGATGGCGAAGCGGACGGTCAGGGGGTCCTGGGACTTGGGCGCGAGGTAGATGTAGTCGCCGGCCACCTGCGGGGAGCCATCGTCGTTGAGAGGTAGTAGGTATACCTCGTTGGAAACCATGGTTTGGGGGATCATGGCGGAGGATGTGAAGGGAAGAAGGCAAGCCTAGGGACAGGGACGGACGGACTGTCCCACGCTCATGTCAAGCCCGCCGGGGGGATATTCAAGCTCGGAGGCGTTCGGGAAGACCTGGGCCCTGGAGGATCACGACGGTCGACTTGATAGGATCGAGTGACGAAGTACAGTACAAATCAGAGGCAATGCAATGCAGAAGGATCAGGAGGATATCTGGGGGGCGCAGTTTAAATAAAGACCAGGAGGGGTCAGAGGCGAATCCGGCAGGCGACGTGATGCGGTAGTAGTGGTAGTAGTAGTAGTAGTAGTAGTAGTAGTAGTAGTAGGTGTGGCTCTAGGAAGGAAAAAACGAGCAGCTTCTAAGCCAACTCGAGGAGCTTGAGCTCGACGTGGAAGAGC
>WXYE02258387.1:0-15098 GCA_011319275.2 Echinosphaeria canescens | reverse complement strand
ACACAACGTCAGCATTCGGCCATGTTGGTATAAGGAAGGAGGATGAGGGAAGATAGAGAGCAAACGGTAAGCGGCAAATGGTTTGACATGGAGGCACATAATTCAAAAGAGAGAGGCTTGAAGATGGGACGGGAGAGGATCTGGAGGGTGTCAAGACAGTGGATGATAGCCGGAGGGGTCTTCAAGAGGGGAACGAGGGAAGGGGAGCTAGAGAGGGCCAGGACAGTAGGTAGGAGCTGGGGGATCTTCAGGTGGGATTAGATGGGATGCTGGAAACTGGAAACTGGCGGAAACAGGCGAGCGAGAGGCGGGGGGGGTTATATAGACGAGATGGCAGATTGCGCGCCTGACATGATCGGACATCGGATCCGCAGCCTTATTCGCGCCGTCTTTAGGGGGAGGGTGTAGGCAGGTATGAGCCGGGGCGACTCGGACTGTGATTAGGGTGCCAAGACTGCCGACCCGATTGATCGACGCATGCTCGAAACGAGAAGGATCTAGTAGCTCGTGTGTATCGAGACTTGCAAAGTTGACTTCGAGGCGGTTGAAGGGGAGGTAGTCAGTATGTAGCATGGTCAGAGCTCCGGCCGGGGCCCGGCCCCCGGCCCCTCTGATTTGCGGGTGGGTCGCCGATGTTCGGGTGGGCCCGCGGCCGAGTGGGCCGGTTGCCGGATGGGCCGGTTGCCGGGTAGTCGCCGATAGTGGGTCGCTGACTTTGGCCAAGTGAAAGACTGATGCCTACCTTGCCAGTGCCAATCACAAAATAAACATGCACTTCGAGCGTAGCGAGGTCGAGGGTCTGGGGGGTACCCCAGGAAAAGGCCGCTTTACTTTTGAACCTTTTTTTTTTTCTTTTTTTCCTGGGGGTACCCCCCCAGACCCCCGACCTCGCTTCGCTCGAAGTAAGGAGAGTCTTATCCATCGTCGTCGCTGGCGGAATGCTGCTGCATGAGATAAGAAAAAAAAGGACTCCACCTGCCCCGCCTTGCCCCGCCAAGACAGCTGGCCCGTCTCAGCTTTATCGAAAAGTGTGGCTTGCCCGTTTTTCTCCCTCCTCCGTCGAGTGACTCACGCGAACGGTTGATCGTTCGAATTGGCAAAGGCAACCGATCCCCGCATTGTCCTTCTTTCTACTCCCACCCCTCGACACCTAGACCCCTCGACGCCCCGACAATCCCCCGCAATGGCGTCGCCAAGCCAGGAAAAGGAACAGGCTCCCGACAAAGTCCCCAAGGTCCCCAAGGCCCCGAAGGCTGCGAAGGCCAAGGCCACCAAGACAAGTCCCGTGGCCACGGGGCCCCTGACCGTCGAGCCGGCCTACTTCGCCCACCGCATCGACATCTTCAACCGCCTCAAGGCGAAGCAGGATGAGGAGTTGGCCAAGAAGCCCCGCGTCCCCATCACCGTGACGCTGCCTGACGGCAAGGCCGTCGAGGGCACCGCCTGGGAGACGACCCCGCTGTCCATCGCTCAGGGCATCAGCAAGTCGCTGGCCGACCGCACCGTCATCTCGCGCGTCAACGGCGACCTGTGGGACCTGGTGCGCCCGCTCGAGGCCGACGCCCGTCTTGAGCTGCTCGACTTCACCCACGACGATGCCAAGAAGGTCTATTGGCACTCGAGCGCCCACATCCTGGGCGAGGCCGCCGAGAAGCGCTTCGGCTGCCACCTGTGCATCGGCCCGCCGATCGACGATGGCTTCTACTACGAATTCGGCATGCCCGACCCCGAACACGCCACCGTCCACCAGGAGGACAAGGCCCTGCTCGAGACCATCATGGACTCGGTCGTCAAGGAGAAGCAGCCCTTCGAGCGCCTGGTCCTGTCCAAGGAGGACCTGCTGCACATGTTCCAGAGCAACCCCTTCAAGCAGCAGATCATCCAGTCCAAGATCCCCGACGGCACCGCCAGCACCGTCTACCGCTGCGGGCCTCTGATCGATCTGTGCCGCGGCCCGCACGTCGTCGACACGGGCAGGATCAAAGCCTTCAAGGTCCTCAAGGTCAGTCTCGGCACCGAGGGGGGGGCGGGGGGCAAGACCGGAGAAACTATGGCGTGTATCCTGAACTGACCCGCCCGTGCAGCTCAGCGCGTCGTACTTCCTCGGTGATGCCAACAACGCCTCCCTCCAGCGCGTCTACGGCATCTCGTTCCCCGACAAGAAGCTACTTAAGGAGCATCTCGAATTCCTTGAGGAGGCCGCAAAACGCGACCACCGCAAGATTGGTGTCGACCAGGAACTCTTCCTCTTCAATCAGCTCTCGCCCGGCTCGCCCTTCTTCCTGCCCCACGGCATGCGGATTCTCAACGCGCTCAAGACTTTCATCACCCAGGAATACCCCAGTCGCGGCTACGACGAGATCTCCACGCCAAATATGTTCAATGCCGAATTGTGGAAGACCTCCGGGCACTGGCAGCGTAGGCTCTCCCGCTCTGAACTGGGTGCATCAACGCAGATGCTAACTCGACCAAGACTACAAGGATGACATGTTTTGCCTCGATGTGGACAAGACACAGTTTGGTGAGTTTTCTAAGATGCTTGGGAGCAAATGGAGCCTCTTTAAAGTATAGCATTACTGACTTGTTTACTGCAGCTCTCAAGCCGATGAATTGCCCTGGTGAGAGAGACCCTTTGACAATGTAGAGAGGCAAGCAGGGCCTACTAGGGGCTTCTCTGGACCTGAAAACTGAGAGTTTGGAACTTTGCAACCAGGCCACTGTGTCGTGTTTGCCTCTCGGGAAAGAAGCTATCGGGAACTCCCAATTCGGTAAGGCCCGAGCTGAGCATTGTATTCATTTGCTCAGCCATGTCTATGGTATTCCACCCGAGCCCCCCTGTCGTCAGTCCAACTAACCCCATCACAGATTCGCAGAGTTTGGCGTCTTGCACAGGAATGAAGCCAGCGGCGCCCTGTCCGGTCTCACGCGGGTGCGCAGATTCGTCCAGGACGACGCGCACATCTTCTGCGCCGAGGATCAGATTGCTGCCGAGATAAAAGACCTCTTCCAGTTCATCGAACAAGTCTATGGAACCCTGGGCATGAAGTTCAAGGTTTGGACTCCTTTATTTTCCTCGCAGCAGTCTCATCTCATCGCTGGAGCCTCCCATTACGAAGTCTTGTGGATTCCCGGGGTCAATACTGACGCTTGTCTCGGTTGCTAGCTCAACTTGTCTACACGCCCAGAGAACTTTTTGGGTGACATCGAGACCTGGGATAGAGCCGAGGAGAGCCTTACCGAGGTCCTCGACGAGTTCAAAGAAAAGACCGGCTCGGAATGGGTGCTCAACCCAGGGGATGGTGCCTTTTACGGCCCAAAAATAGACATCCATATCTGTGATGCTCTTCGGAGGTGGCACCAGGTATCTAACGCAACCCTAATTCCTCCTTTTTTTTTTCGTCCCTATTTTTGAAACAACAAAAGTTTCGATTCTAGACACATTGTACTGACGCGCCAGTCAGTGTGCTACATTGCAGCTGGACTTCCAGCTGCCCCGGCGCTTCAACCTGACCTATATGACCGGCTCTGCACCCGGCGTCGCGGGCGACAAGCCGGACGTCAAGCCCGAGGCGGCGCCGCCTAAGGAGAAGGCAGCCGAGGCGGCGGCGGCCCCTGCGGCCGGTGCTCCTCCCGCTGGCGAGTCCAAGACGAAGCAGGAAGAACAGGCGGCAGCAGCCGCAGTAGAGGCGCCGATCCCGGCCGGCCACGCGCGTCCCGTCATGATCCACCGCGCCGTGGTGGGCAGCTTCGAGCGCTTCTTGGCCGTGCTGACGGAGCACTTCGCGGGCAAGTGGCCGATGTGGCTGAGCCCGCGGCAGATACTCGTGGTGCCCGTCATGACGGCCGCCGAGCCGTACGTGAAAGAGGTGACGAGCATCCTCAAGGCCCGCGGCTTCTACGCCGATAGCGACCTCAGCAGCAACACCATGAACAAGAAGATCCGCAACGGCCAGGTGACGCAGTACAACTTTATCCTTGGTGAGTCTTATTTTATTTTGTTCTGTTTTATACTTTTTTGGCATGCCATCCTACAAACTGGCCGACGATAAGCATCTTTTCCTCCTTCCTACCTCAACTCCCAACTCCCAACAACGTACACAAAAGAAAAGAAGTCCAGACCTGTCCGTCTAACCGCAAGCTGAAACAATTACCAGTCCTCGGCGCAAAGGAGGTTGAGGACAGGAGCGTCAGCATCCGCGGACGCGAGTCTGAGGGCAAGCTGATCACCATGCCACTGGACGAGGCGCTCGACAAGCTCGCTCGCCTGCGGGACGAAAGGGGGCTGGGCAACAAGCTGGAGTAGAGTAGAAGAAAAAGCAAAAAGGCGAACGTGTGAGTCACGGTGCTTACTAGAAAGAAAAAGGGGTACGGATTGACTGGTGGATGGACTCGGCCCCTCCTCTCTCCCTCCCCCCTTCCCCCTTCGCCTTCCCTCCTACAATACCCTTAGTAGTTGCCTACCTACCTACCTTGCCTGACTTGGCCCCAGGCAGTCGGCCTTTTTTCCTGTACATCATTAGTCTTGGCTCTCACCTGGCTGATGTTGGCTCTTGTCCAGCCGAAGCCCAGGGGTATTAGAGAGGTAGAGAGAGGCAGGTAGGTACCTATTTAGAACAAGCAAAGATTAGTAGAATTTGCAGCATCGCATGAGCAGGCATGTCCGCGCTGCTCTGGCATCAGTCCCGTGATGACCATCCTGTTTTCGTGTTGGATTGGTTATGTTTATAGAGAGGATGGAAGATGTGCGCCCGTACACTGAGAAAGAGTTCGCAGAAGCTGGCTGACCATGAGTCATAATATGAAAGGAAGAGGGAGAGGTGGCATTCCGATGCTCGC
The DNA here is from genome assembly GCA_011319275.2 of Echinosphaeria canescens. NCBI lineage: Eukaryota > Fungi > Ascomycota > Sordariomycetes > Sordariales > Helminthosphaeriaceae > Echinosphaeria > Echinosphaeria canescens. The sequence continues at coordinate 10,262 of WXYE02258387.1, read as the reverse complement.
AACTCTTGAAAGTACAGTGACAATCATAGAATAAATATATAGATCCCAGGGTCCGTACTCGCTCAGTTCCTAATCGTTCATCTTGATACTTAGGTATCTTCGAGCGAAGCGAGATTGGGGGTCTGGGGGGTACCCCCAGGAAAAAAAAAAAACGAAGGGTTAAAAGGTAGAGCGGTCTTTTTCTGGGGGTTCCCCCCAGACCCCCGGCCTCGCTTCGCTCGAAGATACAATCACAAGATCAACATGTAGATCCTAGGGTCCGTACACGCTCATTTATTAATCGGTGATGTTATTGCTATAGCATCTTCGAGCGAAGCGAGGCCGGGGGTCTGGGGGGAACCCCCAGGAAAAAAAAAGGATTAAAAGGTGTAGAGCGTTCTTGTTCTGGGGGTTCCCCCCAGACTCCCGGCCTCGCTTCGCTCGAAGATGGTGTAGTATTATTATAATCGGGGTTAGTAAATGAGTGTATACGGATTCGAGGATCTACATGTTCATTTTGTGATAAGCACTGTAGCATCAGTGGACAAAACAAGCGAGAGAGACTGGGTCGGATGCCCTGCCTCCATAATGCAGCTATACAGGCCCTTCTTTCTATACAAAACTTGAAGTGACCCAACCTATCCAAGGGTGACTAGGTACTGTAGTTTGTAACTAGGTAGTTTATATATATAGTGGCCGTGCATTGAACAGGCACTTATTTCCCTCACCTCACCTCTCTGCCTCAGATCCTGCCTCCCTCCACCACCTCCCTCCCGAGGATCTCCACCTCGCCGCTCTCCGGGTATGTCCGCCGCCGCTCCAGCACCCACCGCGCCTCGCCGCCCGCGCCCTCGCCTTCCTCGAGCGTGTACGAGATACTATCCTCGGACTTCCTCTGGCGGTGATGGTGGTGGTGGTGGTGATGGTGCGTGAGTGTCCCCACTTGTTGGGCATGGAGAGAAGAAGAGGTGGGGGATGATTGTGGGGGAGTGCTCGGCTCTCGCTGGAATGGCTTCTGCTGTTGCTGCTGTTGCTGCTGCTGCGGTGACGGGGACAGGTCTTTGTGTAGAAACGAATCCGTTAGTGGTGACGATGCCGGCGATGTGGTAAGGACGGCCTGGCCGAGGCTGTTGAAGGTGCTCAGATCATCCACTTGACCTATCACCTCCTCGTCCTTCTGCTGCCGCTGCTGCGCTTGATCCTGTGGTCTACTCGCCAAGTCTGCAAAAACTGGCTTGAATGTGACTGGGACCGGCGTCTGATCTATTATCCCCAGACCTCTACTTGCATTGATCCTGGCCCCGGCCTTAGCCCCAGCCCCCGCCCCCGCCCCTTCGGCCGCGCTGTACGCCTCCGGAAGCGGCGGCAGTGGCGGCGACAGGACCGCACTCCCCACGTTGCTGCTGTTCACCACGTTCCCGGGCAGCACGGCAGGCATCATCGCCCCGAGGGTCAGCGTCGGGCTGTCGGGCGGACTGCCCGCGTCCGAGTCGCTCCATAGCGACAAGGTCGAGCTTTTGCGTATGTGCTTGCTTGCACCGGCGCCGCCGCTATGGATCATGCCGTAAGGAGGAGGAGGAGGAGGAGGAGACGGACCGAAGCCATTGCCCCCGCTTACAGGCGTACAGGGGAGCGGGGCCGTCAAGGGGCCACCGCCGGCGGCGGCTATCCCGCCCCCCCACGGCGAGCTCGGTTGCAGCTGCCCGTCCATGGACATAGCCCCCGCAGCGGCCACGGAGCTGGGTGACCCCGCAGCGGCCACGGGCGGACCCGGCCGGTCGGCCCGCGGACTGCCCTCCTTCGAGCTGCCGATCAGGCTGGCCTGGGACCCGCCCCAGGCGCGCGACCGGAGGCGCAGGAGCGCTGGCAGGCTCATGCTGCCGCTGCCGCTGCCGGCGCCGAACTCGAACTCGTAGTCGTCGTCGGCCATCATGGCCAGCTGCACCAGGCCGGGGCTGGACAGGCCGAGTGCTCCCGGGCCCGTGATGGAGCTCCTGGGGCCCCCAGCGCCGCCGCCGTCGATGCTGCCTCCGCTGCCGGGCGGCATGGGGATACTCATGCTCATGATGGAATTGCGGTTCGAGTACTCGGACCGCTCCGTGATGGGCGTCAGGTTGGGCTCGCGCGACACTACGCGCCCGCTCGTGGATCTGCCGATGCCGCCGGGCCCGCCGTCGCGGCCACTGGGCACAAAGTATCCCCCGCTGGAGTACTGATAGAGATTCTCAACACTGAGAGCGGCGGAGGAGCCATTCCCGCCGCTCCCGCCGTTCCCGCCGCTTCCGCCGCTTCCGCCATTGGCCAAGGCGCCGCCGCCGCCGGGATTGCTCTTGTGGTGGTACTGATATTGGTGGGGCTGTGGGGGCGGGGCCGAGTAGAAGCCAAACTCCTGGCCGTAGAAGCCGTCCGAGTCATAAGCAAGCGCCTCGGCGTTGGCTTCGGCGATGATAGCGTCGTCGTCAAAATCAAAGTCGTCTTCCGTGGTATCCCTGGCGCAAAAGTCATTGTCGTCGTACTCGTCTTCGTAGCCACTCAGGCCGCCGCCGCTCATGAGTGGTGAAGATATGTCGTTTAGGTCGGCAGGGTGAGAGTGCTTACTCGAGTCCGTCGGTGATGTGATTGTCAGCTGGGCCGGCAGTGGCGGCGAGACACTGCGGTGGAATTTTCCGGATGCAGCCGCTTTCTGCGTGGCTTCGGCAAGAGCGGCCTGGTACGCCAGGTCCTGGCCCGTGATGCCCGGTGGCAGCACGGGTGCCGCTGCAGATGCGCCCGGGCCTGCCTCCTCGGTCGACGAGTCTCCGCATGGGTCCTCCGGGACGAGCGTCGTCGACAGGGGTAGTGGTGCTTCAGCACTGAGGGAGGTGTGAGCCGTTGAGTGACGGGCTCCGGATACTGCAGATGCGCGGGACATGATGTCCGACGCTCGCTTCGACGCAGCCTCCTCCTTCTGTGCCGCGCGCATGGCCTCCTGGGCTCGGGCGAAGGCGCCAGGAATGGGCCGTCCGTACTTGTCTGTGTCTTTGAGGTCGAAGATGGACTCGTCCAGCACGAAGCCATCATGCTCAAAGTCCAGCTCATCGGCGAGGCCATCGTCGAAGTAGATGTCATCGCCAGCATTCCGTGGAGCGGCCTGGTTTCCGGAAGACAGTTGCTGGTTCTGCTGATATACCTGCTGGTTATGAGATGCCGGTGATTCCACCTGTGAATCAAGGCCCATACCATTGATGATTCCGAGTCCGGACAGGCCGTCGTCTCCCACTCTGGACGGCAGCAGCGCATGAGAATCAGATGGGAAGAGCGGCGACGTAGCTACCAATACGCCTGGGTTAGTGTCCTGCGTCAATGCAAATCCAATCGTGTTCCCGGTTGCATCTCGAGGGGTTTGTAGTGGGCCGGGCGAGCGAGGGCTCGCTATTGAAGACGCTGGGTTTGATCGTTGGAACACAAAACCGGCAAAATTCTCCTGGTCGTTATCAGGGTCTTCCGCGTCGTCTTCGCGCTGCTGCTGCTGCTGTTGCTGCTGCTGCTCAGGCGTCGACTCCTCTTTATGCTGCTGTTCAAGCACCGTGTCTTCCTCGCGCTGCTGGTCAAGCCCCAGGTCTACCTCTTCAAACATATCCTCCTCCTCCAGCTCAGCGTTGACGCCGGGAATCCTCTCTTCCAGGCCATCGTCTTCCATCATGGCGTCGTAATCAAACCCGTCCTCGTCAAAATCGTCAAAGCGCGAGTCACGCTTGTCCTGGAAGCCCTCCTCGGCCGCTTCCGCAACTGTTGCTTTTTGCTCCAGGGCCTTTTCCAGCTCTCGCTGGCGATGCCTCTCCTCTAGCAGCTTCTCCTGCTTCGCGGCGCCGATCATGTCGAAGCTGAATCGCGACGACGTGCTCTTCATGTGCTTCGGCAGCGCCGACATCACCGAGTCGCGGTCGGCTCCTGTGGATGGCGCTTGCGACCTGAGCGACATGGTTCGCGTCTTGGCGGTCATGGTCGAAGCCCGGGACTTGAGCTGGACCGACGTGCTCACCGAGGAGGTCCTCGACATGGTCGAAGAGGTTGACCGTATGGAAAGAGAGCCCCCCTTGATGGCATCCTTGGGAGGGACTGGCGGCAGTGTCGTCGGAGCTTGCGCAGCTGGTGGCACGGCCAAGGGCTCCTCGGGCAGGGGCTTGTCGAGCGAGACGCGCTGAGGGGTTCTCTCTTTTTCCTTGGACACCGACCCCGGCCTGCTTGTTCTCTCCGTCGAGCCAGTCTGCGACTCGGCGGGAGCGTCAGTTGCTGGAGCTGGAGCTAGAGCTGGAGCTGGAGCTGCGGTTTCCCGAACAAGATCAGTGACCGCCAGCGTGCTTGCGACAGTGGCACGCCTGGTCTCCGGCGGGACGCGCTCCACCCTGTCAGTCATGACGCTAGAGGAGACCCTCCTGGGCTGCCGGGGGGCACTAAAGTCGTGAATCTTGGTGCCTCTGATGGGGGCATACTGGGGCGCATCCGCAAAGGTGGGAGCGTCAAGACCGGCCGCGACCTGGCTGGACTTGCGCCGCATCAGCAAGGTCGACATTGGATTCTTCAAGAAGGGCAACCCCTTCTTCGGCCGATGGGTATCGGGTGGCACGGCGGGGGCCGAGGCCGGCAGTAAGACCGACTCGCTGGCAAGTCTCGTCCCACCAACCGGACGTTTGCCGGTCGGCCCTTTCCCCTCTCCGCTGGACTGCGTCTTGCGCAGCTGCTGGCCTTGTTGCCGCTGTAGCTCAGTCGGCGCGACGAAGGAGGACGCTGGCTGGAAGGACGGCCGGATGGGCAGGTTTGTGTTGATGGGTGGGGGTGGAGCTTTTGACCGGGACAGACGGTTTTCGGGAAGTCGTTTGGGAACGGCAGCGCCCTTCCCTGCCGCAACGGGATCGCTCATCTCCCAGGGCATGGCAGCTAAGGCCTCTTCCCGTCGATAGTTCTCCAGGGCGGCGCCGCCCATGAAGCCCTGTCCGGCCGGTGCCGAGCGCCCTTCTGGATGGGGAAGAGTGGCCGCGACCGAGCTGGTCTGGTGCGACATGGCCGGCTCGAGGAGCACGTCGACAGATGCGGACCCATAGACGGCGGCGGAGGCGACGCGGGGCACTGGAGGCAGGGTTGGGGGCAGGTGGGAGGATGGCGACGACGAGGCATGGCCGGAGGCGGGGGCGGATGGGGGACCATGAAACGCATCCGTATGCGGTGACGCATCGCTCGGCTCGGGGGAATGCAGGGGCGGCAGCGGGCTTGAACCCCCCCAGGAGCTGACAGGCGGGTCGGGTTGCCGGGGGGAGGTGGGATTCGAAGGCGCGCGGCGGTGGAAGCGCAGGTGCGACAGCATGGTTGCTTGCTTTACGTGTTTTTTTCCCCCCTTCTTCTTTTCTCGGCGCGGGCGTTATCGCGTCATCCGAGGTGATATTGATTACGACCTGGAGCTGACGCGGCCCGGATAATACGAGGGCAGTACGAGGGCTGGCTGCGGGAATGGCATCATCTGGCAGAGGGCGGGGAGGAACTCATAGGGAGGGCAGGGGAGGCAGGGAGGGCAGGTGGTAGGAAGGGTAGGAAGGGCCTTTCTCGCCAAACCGAGGGCTGACATCCCGGAGTCCGCTTTCTTTTGTTTGTGGAGAAAGGAGCGACGCTGAGAGCTGATGGCGTATGGCTTCGCGGGCGTATGCAAGCCACAGGAGAAGGCGGAATGTGTATAGCGCCGGCACGAAAACGGTCAAGTCTCCTTCCTCGAATTTCGAATTTGAGCCCAGGCTGCTGCTGCCAAATAGCAAGCTGAAAAGAAGGGGGAAGGTGCGGCTGCGCTGATGATGAGTCAGCGATTCCCCTTCCGGGATTGCGCTTTCCTGTCTTGAGCTGAAACCCGCCGTCGCCTCATCGCGAGCTTGGCCTCGAGACGATGATCAGAGCAATAATACTCACAGCCAGTGCCAGTTGTGAGCTTGTCGCTGTCAACAAAGTCTGGTACAGTGTGGCACATGGCATCAAGCAATGTATAAGAACCGGATCAGAGGACACGAACGGGTCAGGTTTGTGTTCCAGAGACGGACGACTTATCCTGGCCACTGAGCACCTCAGCACTACGGACAGCAGCGTGAGCACATGTGGGTAAACACCAAGAAACTGTCCTCCTGTCTACAGTATCAATCACAAAATAAACATGCAGATCCCTCATCTCCTACTAGCGACGACTCTACTTCGAGCTCAGCGAGGTCGGGGTCTGGGGGGAACCCCCAGGAAAAAAAAGGTTAAAAGGTAGAGCTTTTTTTTTCATGGGGGTTCCCCCCCCAGACCCCCGACCTCGCTTCGCTCGAAGATATAATAGCAATAGTATCACATAGCCATGGAGGATCTTCACTGTCCATCGGCCCAAGAGAGGGCAAATATTGTGCAGGATGCACTGGATAAATCTAAATACAAGCTAATTTTTGTTTCTTCATTAAGCCTCCTACCCATCTCCCATCTCATGATACAGCAAATGGCCCTCCAGAATGGGGCCACCCTCCCTCCTCCCCCTTAAACACCATCCGCGGGCCCCGACCCAAAGCCGGGCTGGTGCTGCATGTCCCCCGTGTAGAAGCCCGTCAGCGAAAAGTTCTGCGCGAGCGGCGTCGTCGGCCCAAACGGCCCCGTCGTTGGCCACTGCGGGCCTTGGTTGAAGTAGTAGAACTGGCTCGCCGTGCTGTCGTCCGCCATCCCGGTAAAGGGCGGCATGCTGGCCGCGTACATGGGCAGTGTCGCCGCTGCTGCTGCTGCCGCCGCGGCCGCGGGGAGCGCGCCGGTCTGCAGGAACTGCGGAGAATGGTTTGTCGGTGACTGGCCGCCCATGCCACCCGCGCCCAGGTGTGCCGCCGTTGGTCCGAGGCCAAATGTCGGGGCCACTTGGTGATGGACGGGCGCCTGGAGGTGGTGGTGGTGATGGTGTTGCTGCTGTTGCTGCTGGTGCTGATGCGGGTGCTGGTGCTGGTGCTGGTGCTGGTGCTGCGGCTGCATGAAGGGGTTGGTCGCTCCCGACATGATCGACGCCGACGTTGTTGTTGTCGTCGTAGTAGACGGCAGGCCTGAGGAGGCCGTCATGGCAGCTTGTGAGGACAGGTGTGTGGATGATCCCCCAACCAGAGACGCCAAGCGATTGTTGCCACCGCCTCCGCCTCCGCCTCCGCCGCCGCCGGAGCCGGTGCCCCCGCTCGAGGACGTCGTCGTGTTGTCCACGCGCGGCGCGATCATGCCGTGCAGGTTCACGTACGCGCGGAACGTCTGTTGCACCACGTTCTTGAGCCGGTCGCGGATGGCCTGGTACCTCGTCTCGTCCTCGTCCCCGTCCGCGCCCGCATGCGGACACGCCAGGTTGATGTCGCCTGTCTTGCGCCGGTGGTCGAGGATGTTGAGGAACAGATCGGCGAACCTGTTGCACTCCTGCGACGGGTGCTGCATAGCCGGAAAGGGGATGTCGAACCCTGTTGCGCCACGCATTGTTATTACATGCGCTGCCTGAACCAAGTGCCGAGGCATGACACTTGACGACAACAACAACAACAACACTTCAACAAGGGACTCCTTGAGCTCACATGGGTTGTCGGGCCGCCTCACGCCTGGGAACAGGACGTCCCAGATCTCGAACCACTTCTCGACCCGGTGCGTCTCCTGGTTCATCCTGCGGTTCTGCTTCTCCAGGGCCGCCCACTGGCCCTGGTCGATGCCCTCCTTCTGCGAGCGGTCGCCCCGCTTGCACGACTCGCTCATGTTGAGATGCGCGTTCAGCTTGTCGAAGCATGCCGCCGTGTCGGCACCCGCGAACGTCTCGAAGCATCGAGGGCACTGGACCGGAGAGTGGACCCTTTTCAGGTGCTCTCTGGACACGACATGGTTAGTTAACTCTCGCCTTTACTCGACTGGATTCTCATTCTTCTTCAAGGGATCTCGCCCCGACATACTTGAGTCGCTGGATGCTCTTGAACCCAGGCCCAGCACCGCAGATCCGATACTTCAAGTTCTGCTGTCGCCTCCCGCCGCCGCCGCCGCCGCCGCCGCCGCCTCCTCCTGCGCCAGCGTTGTTCCCACCATGCTGGGTGCCGTACTTGACCGGGTCCCGCTTGTGGAAAGGACAGGCCAGCTGCCGCTGCAGCCCCTTGCCCCCGCCCGGCGGTGAAGCGCCAAGCCCGGCCCCATGGTTCCCATCGCCGTCGCCGTCATCGCCGTCGCCGCCGCCACCACCACCTCCGCCCTCCTCCTCCTCCGCGTCTCCGTCGTCCCCGCCGAAGGAGTCGGACCGCCGCCGCCGCTTCCTGGACCCCCGTTGACTGTTGGCCGAATTGTTGTTTGACTGCTGCGACGACGACTTCTTGCTTTCGGGCGATGCGGTCGTGTTGCTATTTCCGCCATGATTTCTGCTGTTGCCGTTGCTGTTGCCGCCGCTCCCATGGCCGTCGACGGCGGCGGCCACCCGAGGGGCCGTGACCGTAGCAGTGGCAGTGGCATTGGCATTGGCCGTAGCAATAGCAGTAGCGGTGGCACTGTACCGCCACGACTCGACCTTGGCCCGGAGCGCCGAGCTGAAGTCGCGATGCAGCAGAGGGATCAGGAAAGCGGCCAGGCCGAGGTCGCCATCGACGGCGGCGAGCACGGCCGACTCGAGGTTGCCGTCCTCACCGCTCCAGTCGTTCCCGCACAGAGCCGCGTCATCGTCCTCCTCTCCTTCGCCCGAGCTGTACTCACCGAGCGACGGGCCATCATCGTCGTACTCGTCACTCTCGCTCATGGTGTCCGGCTCTTCTTGGCCGCGACCGTACACGCCGGGCTCCATCCCCGGCTGGATAGGAGGAGGAGAAGAAGAAGAAGAAGAAGAAGGTGGCTCTTGCGCGCCACTGCTCTTGTTGCTGTTGCTGGCGGAGAGGGAGTGCCGCAGTGAGCCTGGTCCGCTGGGAGACCGGGTTCTGTAGGCCGGGCTGGCCGGGCTGAGGTTGCTGGAAAGTCGAACTGGCTGGCTGGATGGCGTGGATGAGCGGTCCATGGGTGGTCTTGGGGACCTGATCATATGTTAGAAGAAGCCAGGCAACACGAAAGAGGCAGCCCATTTCATTAGCAACGCAGTTTTGCCCCTAGCCCCCCCCCCCCCCCCCGTCTCTCTCCCCTTCACCTTCCACTCATCTCATCGCGTTTCATGCTTTCCTTGCTACAATTACCCAGTCCCCGTTGCCAGCACCCGAGAATTCTAAACCCCTCCATCCGGGTCGGCCCCACGCAGGCAAACAGAAGGTGATTCATGGCTCTCCACCGGACCAGACCTGAGAGACATGCTTCCCCCGACGAGTCGCCAGCCGAAACAACGACTGGCAAAACGCGCTCCCCTCACCGAGACCCTCCTAACGAGTGACCAGCCAGGAACAATCAGGAGGACGGCATTGGGAAGAACAGGAAAAATAAATAAAAACAGAAATAAACAAATAAAAAACTCACTTGGCATCATCCTCATTCGGACACCCGCATTCGTTGGACAGCACCGCAGAGGTTGCCCAGCTGCTCGTGGACGGCGCGTACCAGTTGGATCCGCCGCCCTCAGACGTGCCCCCCGTCGTGACGGGGCTGGACGACCTGGACGTCATGGACTCACCCCCGCAGCAGCTGCCGCCTCCTCCCCCGATACCAATGCCAACGCTAAGACCACCACCACCACCACCACCACCACAACTCAGACCCTTCGCCATCATGGCCACCGACGTCAGCCGCCTGCCGCCTGCCGAAGACGCTGCTGCCGAGAACCGGCCGAGACGCGGGTCCAGCATGTAGGGAGGCGAATCGGACCACGGGACGCCCGACGGGACAACAACATGGAGCTGCTGCTGCTGCTGCTGTTGCTGTTGCTGTTGCTGTTGCTGCTGTTGCTGTTGCTGATGGGTCTGGGCCCTGAGCAGCGCTGCCGCCGTGCCCGACTGTTTGTTATTGTTGCCGGCGTCTGCCTGTTGCCAGACTGCCGCGGCCGTGACGGAGAGGCTGGGGGGTACCGACATGGCGAGCCGGGTAAGGGAGGAGCCGAGGGAAAAGGCAGGAGGAGGAAGAGGGACAACTATGAGCAGGCTCTTCTTTTCCCCACACAGCGAGACACTGCACAGCGAGACAGATGCCTGCGCTCGTTTTTCTGTCCCTCGGCCGTGTTGTTTGGCAGAGTGGGCTTCTTCTAGGAACAGGCAGATTATACAGGTATGTAATGTGTGATGTATGGGAAAGACAAGCCGGCTCGGTGAAGGTGTTTGGGTCAACAAGGACGTCCAATCAAG
>WXYE02258282.1:0-16152 GCA_011319275.2 Echinosphaeria canescens | reverse complement strand
AGCCCTCCTGGGATGGCAGACAGCTCACTTTGTGGCTCCTGACCTACCGCTGACGCCACCCTTTGGAGGCGGTTCTATACTAGGCAAGCAGTGGATCTTTGGAGTCGTTGTTGTTGGATTCGTAGCTATTCTGTGCGTTTGACTAGGACTATAGAACTAAGAAGGTTGGTACGTGACGAAGCAGAGTCACGTACCCAGTAGGCTCTGGGGAAGCCACGACCTCCCTCAGGAGATAGAGACATAGGCACACTACTACTTGAAATGCATTTCAATCGCATACCATATCTATATGCTAGGGTTGACACGTGATTCTATTCCAGTGCTTCCAGTGCTTCTTCTACCCTCTCACACCCCGACAAAAAAAAAGATACAGTGCTTCATCGGTAATACTCTCCGACTGGTGGCCGATCCATGTACATGAACTCGCTCCCTCCCCTCGCCATCCCTTGCTGCTGCGGATATTGCGGCTGTTGCGGCTGTTGCGGATATTGCAGCTGTTGCGGCTGTTGCGGATATTGCGGCTGTTGCGGCTGCTGCAGCTGTTGCGGTTGTTGCTGCTGCTGGTGCTGGTGGTGCTGGTGGTGCTGGTGGTGTGCTGGTGGTGCTGGTGGTTCGGCGTAGAACCTGTCCTGCGGTCGGACGTCATATTCCCTGTGGACCACATTCATTCCCTCAGCCGGCGCAACACTGTAGGCCCGGCTGGGCGCATATCCCTCCCATCCCGGCCCTCCCTCCTGCGGCCATGGCCCTCCTGTTGCCGGCGCGTATCCCCGTATGGGCGCTGCATGCGGGGCGCTGTCGTGGGGAGGGGCGACGCTGCCGAACCTTGTCGCCGGTGCGTACTCCCTTACCGGTGCGTACTCTCGGGAACTTTCGTAGGGCATCGCACTGGCTGATCGGTAGCTCGGCTGCTGCTGCGGCTGCTGCTGCTGCGGTGGCGGTGGTGGCGGTAGCGGCATCGGCATCTGTGCCTCGTCCATCCCCCCTGTCACGTGAGGAGTTCTGTGTCCATAGTCCAGCGGCATGTCGTACCGTGGAGCATCCTTTCTCCCATTCCTAACCGCTGCATGTTGAGCCCCCGGCCGCACACTGGCTGCCCTGGGCGGCGGCATGGGGTACTCGTGGGCTGGCCGAGCTTGCTCGTAGTACCCGGCAGTGCCATAGGGCGAGCGGCCAGACACATACTCACGCGTGATCCGCGTGGCGCTGTTCGGTGGGGGCATAGAAAGAGACACAGACGGTTCGCGGTCCCTGTAGGACCGGTACTCGGGAGGTACCGAGCCATACTCGGGCTGCGTGGCCACACGCCTCGGAGGGAGAGGGGTGGGTGCGTACACAGTCGGAGAGGCCAGTCTCCGGTAGATGATACGACCGTCCTCAGTTACTTCCTCCCGCCCGACCACTGTTGCCGGGCGCAGGGGTGGGTTGAGAACGTTGCCGAACTCATCCACCTCCATCATCGCGCGCTGTGGTGGCCGGGCCAGGCGAGGGTCGTACATGACAGGCGACCGCGACCGCTCACGGTTCATGGCCCTGCTGCCGGGCTGCACCATACTCATGCGCGACACGGCGCGGGGATACTCACGGTAATAGGTGGGAGGGGGGGCTGCTTGGCCGTACGGTGCCTCCAAATGGGACACGGGGCGCACAGTACGCATTTCCCCGGGGAAATAGTCGGCCGAATATGGGGAGGCTGGCTGCGCCGCCTGGCGGGTGCCTATGGGTGCAGGTCTATAAGGCTCGTCTGGCTGGTACCTCTCATACCGCCCATCACCAACGAGCACAGACTCGCCGCGGTGGTGGTGGCCAGGAGGGTGAGAGCCTTGATCCGGCATCTCATAGTCGACAACCCTCTCGAGACGATAGCCTTGCGGCGAGCGGAACGGATGCTGAGCGCCATCTTCTACAGCCAAGGGCTGAGGGTGAACATGTGTCTCCTCATCGAGCTCAATCACCTCGGCATCATCCGGGTGGCGGAAGGGCTGCTGGGTGCGAGCTGCATGCCAATGCCGCTGGCGCTTGTTGGGGCGCGGATAAGCAGATGCCGACGGGGGAGAGGGGGAACGGGGCTCGTGCTTGATGAGCGGCGACTGAGCGACCACGCCGCTACCAGCAACAAGGCGATGTGGTGTCTTGGTCTTGTTCTGCTGTTTCTTCTTGCCCTTACTCTTGTTGGCGGACTTATGCGAAGCCTGCTGTTGAGAAGAGCTCTCAGTAGTAGGCGACAGTGTATTAGGAGTCGAGGCAGCCAGAGGCTGCTTCCTCAGGGCAACAACCTGCGCAGGAGTTGCGCGGGCCGGGTCCGGATGCAGAGCACTCGCTACATTGTGCATCTCGGCAGGGGCCTGCCTCGCTACCGCCAGAGGACACACATGTGCCGGCTGGGGTGCAATGGGTGATAGGTTATGTGCACGAACGATGGGAGATGCTGAGCGGGCATCAACGCCCTCGATGATCTGTCCGTCGATTCTGTGATGCTGGGCCTGAGCCATGTTCCTGTCAACCGCGCCTCCCATGTCACGCACGGGACCGTTCTGCTGTTGCAATACGATAGCATGTACGGGGAGATCAGGTCGCGCAGACGAGACCAGCATCGCAGCAGTCGCGGGGTTCGCGGGATTCGCGGGGATCGAAGGGATCGCGGGAAGGGCAAGCATCGTAGGCGCCGCCAGGGGGACAGTGTTGTCTGCGGCAGTGGCAGTGGCAGGTCGTACTGCTGCGGTCGGGGCTGCCGGGATAACGGGTTGGAGCTCAAGCGTTGGCTCGTAGGGGGATCCGTCGCGCATTTGCTCGTCTTCTTCAACAGGCTCGTTAGAGGGCTTCGACACGGCAGGGGATTCGAGCATGGAGGGCTGACTTGAGGAGTAAAAGGTGTTGTCGTCAAAGGAGTCGGCGGAGTCGGCCGCCGAGGCCAAAGGAGACGCTTTATTAGCAGCTGTCTTGTCAGCAGGCGTGGGAGTAGCCAGAGCATCCTCGTCGGTTGGCGCCCCGTCGCCCCTCACCACTATCGCCATCATGCTCAGCGCGACTGCCATGGCAGCCGAGGCATCAACCTCGCCGGGCTGCTCGGTGGCCGGGCGACGCAGCCGCTTCTCTTCCTTTTGGTCCCGAGCGTGCTCCTCGGCCTCGTCACGCAGGTCGCGTTCCAGCTTGAGGCGCTGGCGCTGCATCTCGGTAAGGGCAGGGTCTTCCCGAGGGAGAGAAGGGACCCGAGGGAGAGAAGGGAGAGAAGGGAGAGGGTCAGGGCCGGAGGACTCGCGGTGCGAGTTCACCGCAGGTCTTTTGGAATTTGCACGAAACGACAGGGCATTAGTGGCCACGAGGCCCGGTGCAGGCGCGTCCGCGTCCTTCTTCTTGCGACTCTTGACTTTGGCTTTGGGGGAGGGAAAGGCTTGACCTGCCACAGGCACAGGCGCAGGCTGCGGAGAGGTGGCTGCCGGAGAGCTGGAGCCGTTGGCCGATGGTTGACTGCTTGTGCTCTTCCCGAGCAGGTGCGTGGGTTTGATGCGCGGATGCAGCCCGGCGACAATCTCGTCTCGGAAGCGCACGAGTTTCTCATATTCGTGAAGCTCGCGACGCTGGTCGGGAGTGAGAGTGAGCGCGCTCGGAAGCTGCGACTCCCCCTCTACTCCTCCATCGCCTCCTAGCAATGCAGACGACGCCGGGGCGGCATTGCCGGCGTGAGCCACACCGGCCTTGGCCATGGTGCGGGATTCCGGAGCGTTGACGGACAGCGCTCACGCGGCTCGTTCGCGATCCGACGAGAGAGGCACGTGTGCCAACGCACAACGCTGTATCGCGTGAAACAAGCGCGTCGAAGAGTTCAGTCGGTGGCAAGCCAGAAAAGTAGCAACTGATACAGAGTGGATGTAGATTGAGTCCTGCAAAGCCTATCGTCAAGACGTTGGTATCTTGAAGATGGAGATGGAGACTCAAGAGAGCTGGCGGATTGCACTCGCCACTTGTTTGAAGGTTGAGGAAGGAGGAGGAAGGCACGACACACCAGATGAATGCCTGCCTGCACGTTACCTGCAGACTCCTTCCTCACATTTAAAGTTGGGAGTTAGGACCCACAAGAGTCACCCACGCGCCAGTCTTTATTGGTCGACTTTTGTCGCGGGAACGTGCAGTTTATTCCCTTGCATTTCAATTGCAACATGCCATTCACTCCCGTATCTGGTACTACAGTGCCAATGACAGAATAAATATGCAGCTCCTAGGGTCCGTATACCGGTTATCTACTAACCATATTAAATATCTTCGAGCGAAGCGAGGCCGGGGGTCTGGGGGGAACCCCCAGGAAAGGCCGTTCTACCTTTTAGTTTTTTTTTTTTCCTGGGGGTTCCCCCCAGACCCCCGGCCTCGCTTCGCTCGAAGATATTGTAATAATAGTAGAATATGTTTATTTTGTCATTGGCACTGTAGTGGTAGTCTTTGTAGGGTGGATGGGCGCCTGGCCACCTATTTCTCCTGTTCAGGAAATAGAACCCGCAGAGCACGTGATATTAATACGGCCAAACTCCGACACAAAATGCCGCCTGGCTGATCTGTGACCTCCAGAGAGTTGACGGGCTCGGAATTACTATTATTACATACAGATGATACCTTAGTCATAAGACATGACAACGGCCTATCAGAGGCGTCTGTGCTGTATACAGGATGGCCCTTTTGATCGCTCATGAGATCCTGCACAGGCACTCGCCAGGCGTTGGTGGAATCGGCTCGAGAAGCAAGGTCGGTCGCTGGCTTTTCCAGTGTCGACGGCGGCAGAGTCGTCGTTGGCGCGGCCTCGTGTACAATAAGACTGCGGCCCTCTTCCGTCCCATCCAGCTTGGCCAGACTGTGGCTAGACCAGCGCATACACGACTTCTTGCTCCTCGCGGCCCGTCCTCCGAGACACTGTACAGGCCTTTCACCTCCTCGGCTTCATCCGTAAAAACCATGGCTGTTGAAGCATCCCCTGTGACGGGGCCCAACGGCTCATCTCGCTCGAAGAAAGTCATGTTCTTGTAGGTCCCACTGTGTTCTCCCCCTCCTTTCCCCCCCCCTCCTGCTCCGCGCTCCCTACCGAGATGGTACCTACTTATGCTGCAGCGTGTGAGTGCTTGCCTGACCGAGCTATTCACAGCGATATCGACAACTGTCTGTATCCCAAGAGTAAGCTATTAACCGCTCCTCCACCCTCCACCACGCCCCACTTGATATATCCCCCAGCTGATCGCCCTCGACACAGGCACCCGGGTCGACCGCCTGATGGCCGCGCTCATCGATCGCTACTTCGAGTCGCACCTGTCGCTGCCGCCAGCCGAGGCGGCGCGCCTGCACAGCGAGTACTACAGGAACTACGGCCTGGCCATCGAGGGGCTGGTGCGCCACCACGAGATCGACCCGCTCGACTACAACGCCCGGGTCGACGACGCGCTGCCGCTGGACGACGTGATCCGCCCGCGCGAGGACCTCACGCGCCTCCTGCGCGCCGTCGACCGCTCGCGCGTGCGGCCCTGGCTGCTGACCAACGCCTACGTCAACCATGGCCGCCGCGTCGTGCGCCTGCTGGGCGTCGACGACCAGTTCGAGGGCATCACCTATTGCGACTACGCCAGCGTGCCCTTTGTGTGCAAGCCCGCCACGGCAATGTACGAGAAAGCCATGCGCGAGGCCGGCGTGGACAAGTATGAGGACTGCTACTTTGTTGGTATGTAATGTGGCTTTGCTCGTCTCGTGTCCTGTGGCTGCTTCATCCTAATCTCTTGGGCAGGCTGCTGGCTTCGTACCCTTTTCTAGTAACTTTTTTTTTTTTTTTTTTTTTTTTTTTCGGGTTTAAACCCCTGCTCACTCTGCTCTTACAGACGACTCCTACATGAACTGCCAGAAGGCCGAAGAGCTGGGCTGGCACGCGGCACATCTGGTTGAGGAGGGAGAGAAGCTGCCCCGGACACCGGCATCCAAATACCAGATCCGGGACATTGTGGAGCTGCGCCGGGTGTTTCCTGAGCTGTTCAAGCCCGAAGACTGACTGGCAGGGGAACGACGGCTGATGGGATATGCTCTTGCTCTTGCTCTTGCTCTTGCCTCGTTGCGGTATGCATATGTCCTATATCCCTTGAGGCTAGGCGCCTAAGGTTGTTGTCGTTCATGTCATTCCTCTATTACAGCATACAGCAAGCATTACCAGGCTTGGATCGGAAGAGAATCAGATAGATACACGTCGCACGACAGGACGGTAATCGGCTTTATTTTCTGGACGAAATATCAGACTAGAGGAGGAAGGGAGTGGCAAGAAAGACAAACACCTAGACAGGAATAAAGCAAAGAACTGTTCATGCGTATTGATGCACTCTATCCCCACCACGCCCGTATCCTACGCCCGTCGCCGGAGAACACCAGGCAACCCAAAGCATGTTGTGTTGCCAGGCAGAGTCAAATGGGCATGCTTGGCCCAAGGTGCCAATAGATAGTGGCTAGTACCGCCGTATGCCCCTGAGGACCTGGTCTATCTTCTTCTGCACTTCCTCCTTCTCCTTGACGGCCTCTGCGTGCTGGGCCTCGGCCGCTCTGAGCTCTTCCTCGAGGTCCTTGATGAGCTGTTCCTGGTCACGCTCGCTGTTGTCCAAGCCCGGCAGGGTCGAGATCAGGAGCTCGATCTGCTGCTCCTTGACGATGAGATCCTGCGCAAGCTCCAGCTGGCCAGCGGCGAATTCCTCGGGGGGGAGCGGGCTGACTGTTTAGAGCACACAGAGCTCCCACATCAGCGCCGGTCTGTTTGTTATAGTCGGCAACGAGGGGCAAAAAGGACCAGACCACTGCCACTGGGAGGATATGGAGTCTCTCTCCTCTCTCACCTTCCTTCTCCAAGCCCGGCTTAAGGTCTGGGATCTTGTCGTTCGGCCCGAATGTTGCAAAGTCATGGTGGTTGTTGATATAGTGGTAGCAAGCAAGAAATTGCTGTGCAAGCTGCATGGACGGGTGAGCTTGCTGATAGAGGTAAGGGGGAGTGAGGATGGAACTCATACCTGGTCTACAGCATCCTGCAGTTGAGTGAGGCGATCCCCCATGATGGCGATGGTGGCGATGACGGCTATGATACCAATTAAAGCTGAAGCATCACATTGACGGGCAATGGTAAAAGGAACCGTAACTTTTTCATAGAACTACGACCGCCGGTAGCAAACCACAAACTGAACTGGAATCATTATTTATTAGCAGTTAGTCAATCGGTCCTGTCAATCGTTACATCAAATTACAATCTTACAATACCAATGACAAAACAAACAGATAGATCCTGAGGTCCGCACTCTCATTTATTACCAACACCGTGTACCTGCTTCCAATCCAGTAATACCTTCCATATCATAAGTCCTTATATACTGTAGTAACGACTCTCTTCACTCACGACTCTGTTTCGAGCGAAGCGAGGTCGGGGGTCTGGGGGGGCACCCCCAGGAAAAACAAAGTTAAAAGGTAAAGCGTCTTTTTTCTGGGGGTGCCCCCCAGACCCCAACCTCGCTTCGCTCGAAGAGACTGGGTCAGTATTAAATAGGCGTGTACGGTCCCTAGGATCTGTTGGATTGGAATTACGTAATCAGATCAGTGGATACGCGGCGTGGGAGAATCTCTCACCGTTTGGAGGCATTCGCGCGTTATCCCATAGTTGAGACGTGGCATGATCAATCAAGGAATCAATTTACAGCGGTTATTCAGTAGTATCCTACAGGTATCCGTGACTTTGGCGGCACATTCCCATTATTATTAATATACTGGTAATTATCCAGACCTAAAGGATCTACGTATTTAATTTGTGATTGGCACTGTACGCCAAGTTACGGCTTGGTAAGACCTTCCAATTCAGGTTAACCCTAACCCCTGAAACGCCCTCGGCGTATCATTTCGGACTTTATGATAATTTTCTGTAGTCCCCTTAACCGTTGTCAACACAACCCCCTCCGGTCGCATCCTTTCTCGACTCTTCCCAGGACCGACGACTCCTCCCACGGCCGACACCAAGACTGACACCAAGTCCAAGACCTGGCATCTCTTCAGTGCACGTCCTGACCCGCCGGCAATGGTTTTCGCCGGACTCTGTTTCTCACACCCTCGATAGCACCGATGCTCGGTCTTCCTCGAAAGGCGGTGGGGTCAGCCTCCGGGTCTCGAGCCCTTTGCAGGCCGCTGCTCATCCGTCGCGCCCGATGGCCGCCATCTCGACCGCTCAGCTCGCAACCGGTCCCTCCCCCAAGTCCGAGCCATGATCCGGCGGCCGACACTGCCTGGCTGCTTCCGGTCCTCAAGAGAGTGCAAGACGCTGCGTCCGACTCCAGCAACGCGCCGCTATTATTGGGTTCCGCCCCCGAGTTACTACCGCGGCCACAGCCGAAGCCCATACAGAGACCAGGGGTTCCTGCCAAATGGGCCGGCAATGCCGGAAACTGGATGCCGGAATACTACCACGGCACCACATACGAGCTGTGCGTCGCGGCCGCCCTGGCGCGTCTCGGCTTCAACCTGCGGCGCGTCGGCGGCCGGGGCGACGGGGGCATCGACCTGATGGGCACGCTCGAGCTGCCGCCGCCCGTGCCGGTCTTCCCCGACGGACCCTTGCGCGTCATCGTGCAGTGCAAGGGCGTCCAGATCTCGCGTTGGGGCACGCCGAAGAAGGGGCCCTCGGGCCATGTGAAGCCCATGGTGGCGCGCGAGCTGCAGGGCGCCTTCTCGTCGCTGCCCCTGTCCTGGCGGACCGAGGGCTCCGGCGTGATTGGGTTCGTGGCGTCCATCGCCCCGGCCAGCGCCGGCGTGCGCGAGGCCATCGCCCGCAGCCTCTGGCCGCTCGGCTTCATACAGGTCACCACCAGGGGCATTGTGGCGCAGATGATGTGGAATGCCCGTGTTGAGCATCTGGGGTTGGATCACCTGGGCGTGACGCGGTCCTATAGCGGCTCGCGGGTGGAAGAAGATGAACTCGGCATAACTGGCGATAAGATTGAGAGGGTCGCGCTGACTTGGCACGGGATAAACCTGCGCAGCGATGACAAGAGGGGAGGGCCCACTGGACAAATTGCCGGACCTCCTGCACATGCACAGACGGGGGGGGAGGAGGATGGGGCGCCGAGAGGACGAGAGGAGCAAGGGGAGAGTAGAAGAGGAGGGCAGGGCCCCAAGCGAGGAGGATATGGCAACCAGAGCAGCAACAGTGACGGGGGGGCACCACCGAAGGCAGCCCCCAACAGAGGGTTTGGTAACGGTAGTAGTCGAGGTGGCGACCGCAGCAGCATCGGTAGCGGACGGGCCTCACGGTAACAGCCCAGCCGCAAAACGGCAGGGCGGCCAATACCTCACACCAAACGAGATTTCTGAGCAAGGTGCGGCGGTTGCCCCGCCGGCTCAACACCATTGCCTTCCTTATGCAGTGGACCTTTGGTAGCTTGGCATTGCGCTTCAGGCACGAGACCGTTCGGCCCTAGAAGGCGGAACCAAAATTTACTTTCCAGAAGTCGACCAGTGGCCTGGAAACGGTGCGGCGATTAATCATGAGAAAAGATACGGTAGGCAGGAGATAGGGAGATATCCGGTGAACGGGAGATCTCCTCCCTCTGTTAAATCTTCTGAGGAAAACTCGGTCTGTTGCTCGTATCCTACATGCCTCGACTATCCAACATTTCCATTGCCCAAGTCCGTATTCGCCCCCCATATCACGCCATATGCCAAAGAAAGAAGAAACAGTAAGATGGCCAGAAAACATGTTTGAAAAGCTTGCATCAACTTCATGATAGTTGCTGCAGCCTTCCCCGACCCGGCGCCTGCCTAGTCATCCCACACGGCCTGCCTCGCCCTGGCCGCCTCCTCGTCCACCTTCTTCTGGTTCTCCTTCTCCGACTCCCTGCGTTTCCGCTCCCCCGCCTTGATCGCGTCGTCGTACGCCCTCTGCTCGGCCGTCATGCGCGGCGCCTTCATGCCCAGCGCGCCCGCGATCATGCGCCGCGCCACGGCGTCCGTCTTCTCCGGCCGGCGCATCGGCTCGCCGCCTCCAGGCCCGGATGCTGGCACCTTGCCGGTGTCGATGCCGGTGCCGGTGTCGGTGCCGGTGCCGGTGTCGGTGCCGGTGCCGGTGCTGGCGCTGTCGAGAGAATCGTAGGGCGGCGGTGGGGTTTTGGTGGAAGAAGAGAGGGGGGACAGGGAGGAGAAGGAATGGCCGATGGTGTTGTTGCCGGTCGGCGAGAGCGGGGTCGGCGGCGGTGCGGCGGTGCCGCGGGCGTGTTTGGGGTCCACGGCTGTGAGGGGTGTCTCTGCCGGGGAGGCGAGGGAGTGGACGGTTGTGTTGAGGGACAAGAGACGAGGGCCGGGTGTGGTGTCGTTGCGGGTGGTCTTGGCACGGGCGGCACCCACGTCGTCATTGTTGTCGTCGTCGGAGCCGAGGTCCTCATCCTCCCAGCTGTCGGCTACTGCCGCAGCAGCAGCTTTCTTGGACGACTTGGCTGCTTCTTGGCGCAAGGGCAAGGGAGACGACCGGTCGGGGTTCTCCAGTGCCATGTTGGAGACGCGAGCGGCGAGGGCGGTCGACGGGGGATCCGAGGCTCCCATGACTTTGGCGTGTAGATTTGCCTGCTTTGGTCCCTTCCTAGTCCAAGGCACGCGAGAAATGGGGTGTTGGCTGGTGCGGTCGAGTGGAAAACGAATGCAACGAGAAAAGAAAGACTCTTTAAAAAGAGTTCTTGGTCACTGGAGTTGGTCCAGAAAAGGGGGAGAAGCCAAGGGGCCACCTATAAGTTGGCAAGATGCACGTGGTCGGACGCTATATACCTAGGCTATTACTAGGAGAAGGGCAGTCAAGGCAGTGCAAGATGTTGGGAACACTTGATCTACGTTCGGGTCACTTGAGCGCCAGTAGAACGCAGTCGTGCCCCTCGAGGACCTTGGCTAAGGTAGGCTGTGCGGGGTATGCGGGGAAGTCATCGGCACATCGCCCACATTTTGTGTACCTCCAACAGATTACCTTACCGCTTACCAAATACGTATACATACAATGCCAATCACAAAGGAATCCCATCACAAAATAAACATGCAGAATCTAGGGTCCATGCACCGCTCGTTTACTAGCCCGATTGTACTATTATTATTATATCTTCGAGCGCGGCGAGAAAAATAAAAATAAAAATAAAAATAAAAATAAAAAAGGTTAAAAGGCAAAGCGGCCTTTTCCCGGGGGTGCTCGAAGATGCTTTAATAATAGTACAATCGGGTTAGTAAATTAGCGTTGCATGGACCCTAGGATCTGCACGTTTATTTTATTGGCATCGTACCTGACCCTGGTTAGGGCTAGTTGGTTCGTAGGACTTCTCAGATATCGGTGGATGAGCTTTTGGTGGCTTTGGTGGTGTTGGCTATCATCGACTTTCTGGGACCGGTGCCAATGTGCTAGTATAGACCAACTTTTGTGGGGTCGCATCACCTGATTGGAACACTAGAATTGTTGATTTTTAACTAGGAGCAAGGTCACCAAGCTCTCTCTTAGCGAAAAAAAAAAAAAAAAAAAAAATAGACCAGTTCTGTAGAAGCCGGGTGTCGGGGGGTGCCTTCGGATTAGAAGGGAAAAAATATTTAACTTGAATAGATATAGGAAGCCTGCTTTGTCTCCTCTTCTTCACATCCTTCTATTCATCCTCTCTTCATCCTCTCTTCATCGTATCCTCCTCTTCACCACATCCTACTCCTCATATCCCCCCTTCATCATGGGATTAATTATAAAATAATAAAAATTTGGGCAGGTGCCTGTCGGGCTACTGCCCCACCTTCGGTCGGCACCGGCTCTTCCTTTCGCCGGCCGTGACCCCGGCCTTGCATTTCTTTTCTTTTCTTTTCTTTTTCTTACTGTTCATGACCAATGCCATTGCCCTCGCCACCAGCATGATCTTGGTAATCCATAAAGCCTGATGATGGCGGATGGTAACAAGACATTACATCCTCGTGTCTCGTACATTTTTCTTGTCGGATTGCGTATCTTTTCCGCCAGCTGTCGCGATTCCTCGGCCGCGGTCCGAACCCCTCCAGCTCGCTTACAAATATTCAAATATTCAAACATCCACACAACCTCTCTTTCCGGTGTGAACTCGACCTCCCACTTCCAACCTCCAACCCCCCCGTAAATCCGCCGCGTCAACCGATTAAACGATCACTATTATCTTATTATGATTCCCCGACAACCTTTGCCGCGAGCCCGATGTCTTCCCCCGCGCCGCCTTCCCCTGCGCTACCTTCCCCCGCGCTGCCTCGTACCGACTTTCGCGACCCGGACATGCCACCTACATCAGGCTGCACGACCTAGCCTCAGCTACCATGTTCCCACGATACTCCCACGAGGACTTGTGACCGCTTCCTCGGTTCAGCGCCTTTCGCGTGTCTGCTTCTCGACCTCTCCCTCCCTGTCAAAAGACAAGCCCGAGGGCAAAGGCTTCTTCGACGGAGCGCCAATCATACCGCCAGAGGAAGAGCCTGCTGCCAAGAAGACCCCCGATACCAACGCCGACGCCGACACCGACGGGACAGAGACCTTGGTTGCTGAAGAAGGGACCGCTGTCGAGGACAAGACTGCAGCAATAGAGGAGGCCAGCCCCGCCTCGGCTAAGCCTCCGTCAGCCGCCGACATGAGTGCCGGTCGCAAACAAGACTTGGAGCCAGCAGACACTAAGGTCGCCGCGGCGGAAGGAGAGGGGGCATCTTCGGCGGCGGCGGCGGGGTCAGGTTCAGGCGCAGCGTCAAGCGCGTCAAGCGCAGCGTCAAGCGCAGGGTCGGCATCAGGCAGCAGCAGCGGTGATGGGCCGGCAGACGGGGGCCGGAAGCCACAAAAGACCTTGGTAAAGCCGTCGGTCCCCGAGATTTACCCCCAGGCTATACCTATTGCCATCGGCAAGCGGCCCATGTTCCCGGGTTGGTACAAGACCGTCAACATCTTGGATCCCGACCTTGCTGAGGCCATCATCGACATGTGCAAGAGGGGCCAGCCCTATGTGGCAATCTTCTTGCACAAGGACGAGAACGTTGACCAGGACCTTGTGCGGGACCCCGAAGACGTCCACGATGTCGGCGTGTTTGCCCAGATCACGAGCTATTTCCCCATGGGGCACTTTCCCGGCGCGGGCATCACTGCCATCATATACCCTCACCGTCGGATCCGCATGACGTCTCTGATCCCTCCCGACCAACTTGCCCGGGACGAAATGGTGCCCTCGACTGCCTTGGACCCCGACCCCAGGCCCATCCCTGTCAGGGCCAGGCCCAAGGATGAGGAGGCATCCCAGAAGGGCGACGTGGTTGCGAGCTTTGAAGAGAGTGTGCTTTCCCCCAAGCCCGAACAGGCCGAGCCTGCCGCCAAGACCATATACGAGCCTCTCTCGTTCCTCCGCAAATATCCCGTCAGCTTGGCCAATATTGAAAACCTCAAAGACGACGAATTCGACCACAGGGACATGAACATCCGGGGCATCGCGAGCGAGATCGTGGCCACGTTTAGAGAAATAGGCAACTTGAACATGCTGTTCCGCGACCAGGTGGCCACCTTCTCCACAAGCCTGGCTGGCAACATCTCCACCGATCCTGGCAAGCTCGCCGACTTCGCCGCTGTCTGCTCACAAGCGGATCCGGCAGAGCTGCAGGACATCCTCGCGACAACGAACGTGGAGGCTCGCTTGACCAAGGCGCTGGGGGCGATCAAGAAAGAGCTCGAAACAGCCAAGATCCAGAACAAGATCAAGGAGGACGTTGACACGCGAGTCACGAAGCGCCAGCGCGAGTATTACCTGACGGAGCAGCTCAAGACCATCAAGCGCGAACTGGGCATGGACTCGGACGGCAGGGAAAAGCTGATTGCTAAGTTCAGGGAAAAGGGTGACGCCCTGACCATGCCCGAGGCTGTGCGCCAAGTCTTTGACGAGGAGCTCAGCAAGCTCAGCACGCTAGAAACGGCCGCCTCCGAGTACAACGTCATACGCAACTATCTCGATTGGTTGACGCAAATCCCGTGGGGCCAGCAGAGCGTCGAGAACTTCGACATCAAGCACGCTACCACCGTGCTCGAACGTGATCACTACGGGCTCAAGGATGTCAAGGATCGCATCCTCGAGTTCATCGCGGTTGGCAAGCTGCGGGGAACCGTCCAGGGCAAGATCCTGTGCTTTGTGGGCCCGCCGGGTGTCGGCAAGACGAGCATCGCCAAATCGATTGCCCACGCGCTGAACCGCGAATACTATCGCTTCAGCGTTGGTGGCTTGTCAGATGTGGCGGAAATAAAGGGCCATCGGAGAACCTACGTCGGCGCGTTGCCCGGCCGTGTCATCCAGGCCTTCAAAAAGACCAAGACAGAGAACCCACTCATTCTCATCGACGAGATTGACAAGCTGGGCAGGGGCTGGCAGGGCGACCCGGCTTCGGCCCTGCTGGAGCTGCTCGACCCAGAGCAGAACCACTCGTTCCTGGACCACTACATGGATATACCGGTTGATCTGTCCAAAGTACTCTTTGTATGCACGGCAAACCTGACCGACACCATCCCGACCCCTCTGCTCGACAGAATGGAGGTCATCCGCCTGTCGGGCTACATCACGGAAGAAAAGAAGGCAATTGCCGAACGCTATCTTGCGCCCCAAGCCAAAGAAAGCGCGGGCCTCAAGGACAGGAATGTCGAGCTCTCAGACGATGCTATCGCCGAACTCATCAAGTCATACTGCCGCGAGGCAGGCGTTCGGAATCTGAAGGGGCACATCGAGAAGGTATACCGAAAAGCGGCATTCAAACTTGTCCAAGACCTGGGCGAGGCAGGGCTGCCAGAGTCGGAGGCACTGACAGACGAAGCGAAAGCCGCCTTGGACGAGGCTGAGAAGAAAGCCAAAATCGAGTCGGACACTGTCGTCGAGACCTCGTCCCAGCCTAGTTCAGAGGCCGAAAGCGAGCTCAGCCCAACCACCGAGTCCAGTGAAACATCCACCGCATCCTCACCGACAACCCCCCCCTCCGATCAGCAGCCAGTAAAGCCCAGCGACACGGCCGTCCACGAGCCGCGAAAGCCGCTCGAGGTTCCCGCAGATGTTCGTGTGGTGATTGAAAAGGACAACCTCAAGGACTACGTCGGCCCGCCCATCTACACCTCGGACCGGCTTTACGACGTGATGCCGGCCGGCGTGGCGCTGGGGCTCGCCTGGACACAAATGGGCGGCTCGGCCCTGTACGTCGAGTCGATCCTGCAGTCCGTCCTCCGAACCAGCAACAGGCCTGGGCTTGAGATCACCGGAAACCTCCAGACGGTGATGAAGGAGTCTTCAGCCATCGCCTACTCGTACGCGCAGTCGTTCATGGCGAAGGAGTTTCCGCGGAACGACTTCTTCGAAAAGGCCAAGATCCACAAGCACTTCCCCGAGGGCGCCATTCCCAAAGACGGCCCGTCGGCAGGCGTAACCATGACGACCTCGCTGCTGTCGCTAGCGCTGGACACTCCCATCGACCCCGCGGTAGCCATGACAGGCGAGCTAACGCTCACGGGCAAGGTGCTCCGGATCGGCGGGCTCAAGGAGAAGACCGTGGCGGCAAAAAGGGCGGGCTGTAAGATGGTCATCTTCCCGGATGTCAACATGGCTGACTGGCTGGACCTTGACGAGGTATGGGACTTTTTTTTTTTTTTTCCTTTTTTTTTTCCTTTTCTTTTTCTTTGCGCCCCGGTATTCCCAGAACGCGCGCTCAGTGATGCGTGAGACTAACATATGCCACAGAGTGTCAGGTCAGGCATCGAAGGCCGGCCAGTGGCGTGGTATTCGGACGTGTTCAACACCGTCTTCCCGAACCTCGACCGCGAAAAGGCCAACCAGAGCCGTGTAATCGACGACGGGAAGAAGCCCACCGAAGCCAAGACCGACTAGGAGGTGGGCGGCGAGTAATGCGTCAGCCATGAAAAAGACTCGACCCGATCATGATCATTGTTGTGACGTTGCCAGCTAGACTCCCGAGCGAAACAGTTTATCGGAGCGGGCGTGCTGTGGAATTTTTCACATTCATGGGCGGCCTTGACTATGTTTGTCATTCCCGATGGTTCGGACTTTATGTGTGTGTGTGTGTGTGTGTGTGTGTGTGTGTGTGTGTGTGTGTGTGTGTGTGTGTGTGTGTGTGTGTGTGTGT
>WXYE02258281.1:0-32935 GCA_011319275.2 Echinosphaeria canescens | reverse complement strand
TCGACATCTGGGCCAACTTCGTGCCGGGCATGATCTTCTTCCAGTCCATCTTTGGCTACCTGGTGCTCTGCATCATCCAGAGTCAGCCTTCAAGAACGCCCCATGGTCCTACCACATCTCCTTCTCGTCGCCTTAAAATTTGCCCGGAATACAATTGCAAACGCATACCTCGAGTAGTGTCCCGCCGCGTCATAGTCCAGCCGGCCGCGGATGCAGTCGTCAAAGTCGACGTCCGCCCAGATGATGCCCTCGGCGTCCTCCCACTGCGGGCCCGCGAGCACGTCGCCGAAGGGGGACACGATGCTCGAGCCGCCGCGCGAGGAGAACCTTGCTCGCTGCGTCGGCTCCGTCTCCTTCTGCCGCGGCCTGGAGCCGGAGACACCTGCAGCCGTAGTAGGGGTGGTGGCGGTGGGGGTGGTGGCCTCGGGTAGAGAAATCTTGATTCCGTCCCCGTCGACGGCGGTACATGTTGTCCCCGGTTCTGCCGTGGTCGGCGTGGCCTTGCTCGGAGGCAGCGCGATCTCGAACCCGTCTTCGGTCAAGCACGAGTTCCGCCTCTCCTTCGGCTGGGCGGTAGTGGCGGTTGCGGTGATGCCTTTTCCAATCGTATCGGTGACACTATTGCCATTACCACCACCACCACCACCACCACCAACGCTCGCGGTACGCTGCCCCTCCTCCACAGCCGTCTGGCCACCACCGCTCCTCTCCCCGCCCCCCTCCCGCACGCACATGTTCGAGCTGACGACGAAGCACCTGCCCTCGATGCCGACGGTGCGCATCAGGGACAGCCACGCGTCGCGCGCGTCGGCCGTCGGCGCGAGCCAGAGGTTGATGTTTTGCGCGTACAGCGCCTGCCGCAGCAGCGGCATGTAGTTCTCCCAGCAGATGGCGACGCCCATGTTGACGCGCACGCCGCGGATCGTCGTGCTGACGGCGCGCAGCGTGCGCGGGGAGCCCTGCGCCCAGATGAGCCGCTCCGTTCCTGTCTGTTTTTTTTGCTTGTTATTCCTTTTTTCTTCTTGTTCTTTTTGTTTTTATTATAGACTTTGGAAATGTGGGTTATAGAAGTAAAAGCCAGGGTTGGAAAAATAAGGCGAGGAAGGGAAGACAAAAGAGGAAAATAGCTCTGAGTTTTGGAAGGAGGGAGGAGAGGGCCGAGGCAGAGAGTGACGATTACACAAGAGGAAAAAAAAAAAAGAAAAAGAAGACGTAAAACTCACGGGCATCACCTTCCTCCTCTTCCCGACCAGCCCCAGCCGCGGGCACACGTACAAGGCCGCGCAGTACAGGCTGCCCCCCGCGCGCTCGACGCAGCCGACGACCAGGAACACGCCCGACTCGCGCGCGATGCGCTCGAGCGCCTCACGGGTACCGTCTCCTCTGGCCCGCTCGCCTCCCCCACCTTCTCCACCACCACCACCACCAACGCCACCACCACCACCACCGACCTGGCCCTCATTGTTCCCCTCGCCATAGCCGCCGGCGCCGTACCCGGTCCCAGGGGTGGCCGGGTTACTGCCGCTGTTGCTGTTGCTGTTGCTACTGTCGCGGCGGCAGTGGTGGCCTCCAAACACCGTCTCGTCCACGTGCGGGCCGTCGCCCAGGTCGACGGCGCCGCGGAAGTATCGCAGGAAGGCGTCGCGCTCGGCGTCCTTGCGCGAGCCGACCACGCCGCTGAAGCCGGACCCGCGCGGGTAGCCGCCCAGGTAGGCTTCGGGCAGCAGCAGCAGGTCGGCGCCCAGCGCGCCCGTGCGCCGGGCGAGCCGCGCCAGCTGCTCGAGCGTCTGCGGCACCGTCGGCTGGGACGCGGGCGAGGCCGTCGCGAGCCGGAGCTTCTGGACCATTGTGAAGATGTGGGGCGCTGTGGTGGTGGTGGTGGTGATGATGATGATGATGATGATGATGATGATGATGATAATAATAGTGGTTTGATGGGCTTTCGACTTGCGAGTTTGAGTCTGGATCTTTCTCTCCTCTGGCTTTTCTGGCCTTTCTGGCTTTCTGGCCTACTTGTATGTATGTTCTCCTACTCGGGATATGAAGCCCCCCTCCCGCAAGCTTTGTTTTCTCTCCGCGGGATCTGTTCTCCTCCTCGGGGTCTGTTGCCTTTCTCAGCAGCGATGGCGTGAGGTGGAGTCCAGGAAAAAAAGGGGGTATAACTTGTTTACTTTGTTATCAGGGGGTTTAGTGGAGTGTCTCTCGGAGAACGGGGAAAGGGAAGACGACAAGGGGGAAGGGAGGACATGGAGGAATGGTATAGGGCAGAATGGAGGACGGGCGTGATGGTGTGGAATCAAGACACGTTCCTATCCAAGAAGGCTCCTGTCACCGTTGGGGAGGAAGAGGAGGCTACCTACCACCTATGAAGCACGTAAGAAGAACGTCAGACAAGTTAACCCCGCGAGAAGGCCTTCTCCGCCGCCGGGCTCTCCGGGCTTCGTTCGTGTGACGTAATGGAGCTGGACCCCCCTTACTAGCTTGACTCGATCACGAGCCCATGACCTGCAGCTTAGAGAGCTCTAGCCAAGACCCAGTGCCACGACGTGGTCCATGTACAGGGCCAATCACAAAATAAACATGCAGATTCTAGCATCCGTACATGAATACGATTCCTACGGTCATATAGATTATAATTTAATATAAAAAAGCTATCAAAACTATCTACAAATATGAAAAAGCTTTTTCTCGACAAATATATATAGAGCTTCGCACGAAGTTCCAAGTCAAAGATCTAGGTAGCTATCTATTCGAAAGGTGCGTCCCCACGACACCGGCCTCCCGCCGTTATATTACATAGATTTCTTAGCCTCGAATAGACCCAAGTCTGCGGAGGCCGGTGTCGTAGAGACACACCTTTTGATTAGCTAGCTTGATTTAGATCTTTGACTTGGAGTATCGCACAAAGTTCTTTTTCTCTTCCAAAAAAAAAAAAAAAAACGGTTAAGTTATATGATTAATAGGGGGCCCGAGTATAGATCTGATCTGGAAGCTAGATGCTACGGACCAGCTTTCCCTAACAAAGGTGGGCCTAAATATCCACAGGGTTTCCTTCAGAGATATTTAAGGCAGAGTGTTATAGTATGTGGTAATAGAATAAGACCAGGTAATAGCTAGAATAATTAGTATAATATAATTAACGACTAAAGAGCGGATCTATTAAGTTGGATATATTAAGGTATCCTTCCTATTTAAATACTAAAAGATCCTCCTCTTTAGTCTTTATCTCTATAAACTCGCTTTCCCACTCGAGCTTATATCTTTCAATAAGCTCGTTACCTTACTTGTGGAATGGGTAGAGTGGTACGTGCGCTTTACGCACGCACCATCCCCACTATTATTAGATTAAATAAGGTGTTTACCTACTTATTTCGCACAGAGTGCTGCATCCGCAGCGCTCTTCCGAAATACACTACAACAACGAATTCAACCAATTAAACTATCGCGATTCCTACATATACCACAAGACGCACGTAATTAATTACTAACAAGGAGGCCTTATTAATACTAATTATTATTACTTTAAAAAAGGCAATACAAAGTAGCTAAATAAAAAGAGGCGTTTTCAAGCTCGTATATAACGGTTTAGCCTCCTACATACTTAAAGACAAGCTATTAATATACATAACTCTAGGCATCCGCATCGCATTTTATATAACAAATACGCTTTAGCTATACGTATATATTAAGTAAAGTCCCTCGGCATCGAAGATCATTTCTACGCCAATATTATACCAGAATATACCTATTATATAACTAAACGCCCGTAATAATATAATTAAAAGAAGAAATAAAGGAAATATATTATTAAGAGACCTATAAAGAAGCGGGGATACGCCTAGGATTATATAATATAAACTTATATTACTTCGAACTTATATTATTAGAACTTAAAGACGGAGATCTTTACCGGAATAAAATCTTAAAAGAATACTTAAATATATATATCTTCGAATAAGTTATAAAATATAAATATTCCGGTATATCGGAAGGAATATTATTTTATAAAATAAACGAAATATACTAAAAAATTATTATATATAAATTAATTATCTTTCTATTAAAATAATAAAATATAACAAATATTACTATAATATATATTAAAGATATATTTAAAAATAAAAACAATATTACAGAATAATTAAATATATATTAATTAATAACGGAAGCTTTATTAAAAGTATTATAAGGAAATAGCAAAGTATTGATTAACGTCTTATTAAATAAAAGTCAGCTATATAAATAAACGTATCTTCCAATACCGCTAAAGCTCCGGCAAAAGCCTTAATCTATACTAATAAGTATATAAGAAGAACAATAAAACTAGCTTTTACAATAATAAAAACGATATATATAATAAAAACTATAATATAAAAGGGCACTATAACAACCAATAAGATTCGATAGATAGAATAATATTATTAAAATATTGAACTTATAAGATATCTAGTTAAAACTATAGATCAAAAAAATAGAAATATATAATATATTCTTATTAAGTAACTATTTAAATAAAAAAGTCGATATTTAAGTATTAATAATATTCAATAAATTCTAAAAAAATAAAGATAAATTTACTAGTAAAATATATAATATATTAAATAATAAAATACAACGTTTTCTAGTATTTTATCGACTATTAAAAGTATTATTTAAAAACTTCTATATATTTTTTCCGATTATATTAAACGGATTAATAAAAACGTTTTTTAATAATTATATCCTTATCGAAATTATATTCTATTAATAATACCTCATATTATAAAAGCATTTCGGTATAAAAGTCTAAAGATATAAATACTTCGTTAAATAAACAAGTCTTTCTTTTAAAAAGATATATATAAATAAAATTAATAAAGACTTTAATAAAATTAAGATATTTAATAAATTATTCGAATATCTTTTATCATATTAATATATATTCGGATATAAATATTAAACCGATTAATACTTTATTGAAATTATAATTCGAATTTATTAAAATATTCTAAAATTTTAATATAAAATTATAGATTTATTTATTAATTACGAAGAACTTATTAATAAGCTATATTTAACGTTTAAAACTACGTAAATATTATATAATATAAGTAATACCTTTTTTATAAAAAGACAATATAAACAGTTAAAGTTAAACAATAGTAAAGGAATATAATAAAAAAAGCTACCAAAATAATTCGTTATAATTCGATAATTACTAATATTTATAGAAATGTTAGGTATATAATAAAGAAAGTTATTAGTCGACGAAATACATTTTTACGAAAAGAAAGGAATTAAAAGAACGATTTAAAAGGATAAAAGCAATTAAATATATTAAAACGAGCTTTTATATATTCCTTGTCGATTATAAAAGTACATTTAACGAGGAATATAATAGCAATAAGAATATAGAAGATAAATAAGAAAATGCCTTTATTTCCGAATCTTATTTTATATATAATAATAACGGTGTTATAGCTACTTTTTCGTTTTATAATTAAATGTATCGATATCGAATTATTAGTTTAAATATAAGCCTTTTAAATAAGGATAATAATAAGACGATATTAATAATATAATTCTAATTTTCCAATTATAATTGAAAAGTCTTTTAAAATATATTTTTAAATATAAATATTATAAAGACTTTAACTATTAAAATTATGTAATTTTAAGTACTTAAAAGATAAATATTAAAGATAATATTTAATAAAATATATATAAGTAAAGTAATTATATACTTTAAAGTTAAAGAATCTAATTCTTTAATTAAAACTATAATTTTAAAGACCCCTATCGGATTATTTACGTTCTATATAATATATATATCTATCCCGTTCTTATTTTTATTATAAGATATGAATTCTATACGTATCTTTTTTAATAATATTAGAAACCTCTTTATTAAAAAAATATTAAATAAAGATATTAAGAAGATAATTCTAGTAATATATAAATAAAAGTATTCTTAATTCTTTTTAAGACTAAAAACAAGTATAGCTTATTTAAATAAAGCTAAAGTATAGAAAATCTAAATACTTTAAATAGTTATCTATCGATAAACTTGTTTCTATTTTAAAGCGAATAAGGCATAAAGATATAAAAAAGAAAGCGTTAAAAATAATTAAATATATATACTCCTATTATTAAATCAAAAGCACTATTCTATAATATTAGAAATTTACACTTATAGAAGACAAAGACTTTAATATAAAGGTCTATATCAATATAATCTATTTAAGCGCAAAGTTATACTATATATCGTCGACGTAGTTACGGCATTTAATATAATATACTTTCTTTTATTAAAGTTAGTTAAAAATATATAAAAAACCTTATACTAATATTAAATTAATACCTACTAAAAATTACTAAATAAAATTATAAATAACCCTAGTATTAACTTTATAATAAAAAAGTTTAAATATAAAGCTATAATATTTAAAATAAACTATTATATAATCTTAATTAAAGCTTATTAAGCAATTAAAAAAGTCGAAAGGTATTATATAATATTATTATTATTATTTTTTTTTTTTTAAAAAAATAAAAAAGAACTTCGTATGAAGCTTTAAGTTAAAAATCTAATCTCTATCTAAACGAAAGGTACGTCCCTATAATACCGGCCTTTAGACTTAAGTCTATTTAAGGCGATTTAATCTATATAATAGATAGCGCCGTCGCCGATCGTTAAAGAGTTAGCTTTAATGTCTTTAATAATCCTTATTTAGCTAGCTAGAAATTCCTTTAGCTATAAATATAAGAAGTTTTCTAGCTTTATAAATTAATTAATTATTTTATTTTAAATTATTTATTATAAGCTTTATTTATAAAAAAAAAAATCTATAACTAAAACTTTTATTATTATTATTATTATTAAAAATATTAGTTTTTTTTAAAAAATATTTATTTAAAAGCATACCTTTAATTGCCGAATTTAATCAATATTATATAACCGATTTTAAAGATAAAGGCTTTTTAAATAAATTTAGCCGATTTAATATAATTAAAAGGGTTATTATAAGTGGGGGGGTTTTTTTTTTTTAAATAAATATATAATTAAAATTATTATTAACTAGGCAATTATAATTAGTTTAATAGAACTGAATTTCGAAAATATTATAGAGCGGGAAAAAATAATGTTAATAACTTTTTTAGCGAGGGTATTTATAGGGGTATTATCGGAAGAGGACCGGGCATTTTTATATAAGGCTTAGGCGCTAGGATTAGCCAAAGATATAAAGGATTAAAGAGACTTTATGGAAAACATCGGGATTTAAGCTAGCTTAAAAGTTAAATGCCGGTATCGTTCGGCTGGTATTATTCGGTTAGTAAGTATTAGAGTTTTGGAGGACGGTAGGGTAGA
Source organism: Echinosphaeria canescens (assembly GCA_011319275.2). Classification (NCBI taxonomy): domain Eukaryota; kingdom Fungi; phylum Ascomycota; class Sordariomycetes; order Sordariales; family Helminthosphaeriaceae; genus Echinosphaeria; species Echinosphaeria canescens. Next base: position 25,587 of record WXYE02258281.1, on the reverse strand, counting down.
TCAGACGGAGGTTTTGGAGATGACGTGGGATAGTCGGAGCTAGCTAGCTAGCTGCGAGGGGAGGTTAGATTAGCGATATAGGTAGCGATAGGATAGGCGGCGGCAATGTTATATTACGTAGGCTTATAGAGTTTAGTTAATAATCGTATAACTTAATATAATTTAATTTATATGCACTAGTTATTTAATCTATTAAGTTAAGTCGAATTATAGTAAATATATAACTTATAGGTATATTTAATAACTGCTTAAATCGGATATAATATTATATTATATCTATATAATCGTCGATAACGAAATAAGAATAGATATAAAAAATAAAATAAAGCTATAAATTATATATAAAGTAATTAATAATATTGCCGGACCCGACGGTTTCGTGCTAATATTATTTATATTCGGAGCATACTTTTATATAATAAAAAGCTTTTTATTATTATAATTAATAAAATAATATATAAAAGCGATTAAAAAGGTAATAATTAAGCTATATAAGATTTATATAAAAAAAAAAAGTCCGAGATATATTAGCAATAAAAAAAGGCTTTATAATAACGGAAATACTATTAAAAGCTTTTTTTATTAACTCCAAAGTACTCGTTTTTTATAAGTTAAACTAATAGATAAGCCTATTTAAAATCCTTATAACTATTAAAATTATAGTAATAATTAACGGCATAAATAGTCCTTTTGACTTTTATATTATATATATAAAATTATATCGATGTTATATATTAAAACCGGCGATCGAAGTTTTAGAAATAAAAATACTAGAGCCTTTCGTTTATTTAGAACCCCTATAAATAAACCTATAAAGAAAACTATAATCAATTAAAATAATAACTTCGGAATTATATTTCTAATATATATAGAATATATATATATTTAACCGACTTAAGCAGTCGTTAAATATATCTATAGGCTATATATTTGGTATAATTCGACTTAACTTTATAGATTAGCCTACTAGTTCGTATGAATTGAATTGTATTGAGTTATACGATTATTAACTAGGCTTTATAAGCCTATATAATATAGCGTTGCCGCCGCTTATCCTATCGCTACTTATATCGCTAATTTAACCTCCGTCTAGCTAGCTAGCTCCGACTATCTTATATTATCTCCGAAACGTCTCCGTTTAATCCGCCCAACTGTTTTCTAATACTCTAAGTACTGCCCCCCCTCTTAAAGCCGAATTAACTATAGTATTTATTAACTGAGTAATACCGGCCGAATAATACCGGTATTTAGCTTTTAGGCTTTAAATCCCGATATTTTCTATAAAATCTTTTTAGTCCTTTATATTTTCGGCTAATCCTAGTGCTTAGGCCTTATATAAAAATACCCGGTCCTCTTCTGATAATATCCTTATAAATACCTTCGCTAAAAGGGTTATTAACATTATTTCTTTTTACCTTGTAATATCTTTAAGGCTCGGTTCTATTAAGTTAATTATAATTGCCCGGCTAATAGCAATTCCGATTATATATTTATTTAAAAAGCCGTTTATAATAGCCTTTTTAGCTATATCGAATCGGCTAAGTTCAATTAAAAAGTCTTTATCTTTAAAATCGGCTATATAATACGAGTTAAACTCGGCAGCTAAAGGTATACCTTTAGATAGGTATTTATAGGAAAAGGTATTAGCTAATATTTTATAATAGTAATAATAATAGTAATAGTTTTAATTATAGATTTTTTTTATAGATAAAGCTTATAATAAATAGCTTAAAAGTAATAGAAAAGATAACTAGCTTATAAAATTAAAAGACTTCTTATATTTATAGCTAAAAGAATTTATAGCTAGTTAGCTAGTTTATAGAATTACCTATTTAAATAAAGATTATTAAGGACTTTAGAGCTAATTCTTTAACAATCGGCGACGACGTTATCTATTATATAGATTAAATCGCTTCGAATAGACTTAGGTTTGGAGGCCGGTATTATAGAGACGTACTTTTTGCTTAGATAGAGATTAGATTTTTGACTTGGAGCTTCGTACGAAGTTCTTTTTCACTTTTTTAAAAAAAATATATATATTTAAAAAAGGAAACAACTATTATAAGCTTATATTAAAATTCCGAAAAAAAGGCGTAATTTTAATTCCAGGCGCCCCTTTTAAAGCATTTATTTGCTAGGAAGTTAAAGGATTAATCGACTCAGGCATAATTATTCCGATGCAATATAATAAAGACAACTATATTAGTATATATATATTTAAGTCGCGCTTTATTAATAAAATCAAAAACAAATTTAATAAGCCTTACAAAAAGTTATAACTAATTATTAAAAGCTTTAAAAATAACGGCAAAGATATAATACTAATATAATCCCTTATAATATAATATTATAGCTAATGCTTAATTCTAGTACTTACCATATCCCTAATAAAAAAAGGGATAATACTCGAACTTTACGATATTACATAGGTATATATATAAAATAAAACTAATTTTATATGTTTGATTCTTCTAAAATTACTTCTATAATAAAAAAAAGAATACCTAAAAGGTATACTTTTATAGATTAAACGACTTTTATATAATAGTATAGAAATAAGAATATATTAGTTCGATATTTATCTATATTATTGTTATAAAAAGCTAAGTATATAATCGAGCTGCTATAATATTTGTCTTTTAATTATAAACAGTAAATATACCACAGTAAATATACCGAAAACAGCCTAGTCTTTAAAATTATAAGGCTTTAAACTAATAATATATTAAACTTAAAAACAGAAGCGTTTATATATATAGAAAAAGAAAAACCCACTAATGCTAATTTTAAAGCAAAACCATATATAAACGTAATAAATAATTGGGCTAATTTTAATAACTATCGCCTACACTATATTACAAACCAACTAAAGTGAATTTCCCGAGTTATATAAGCGACCGCCCTAGGAAGAAGTAATTAGCTAAACTAGGCTACCCCGTAAAGGATAGGGATAGGGAAGGCACACAAAAAAGAGCAGTATAAATTAAAGAATTATGTAATTAATAAGATCTAAAAGGGCTAAATATTTAAATAAAGGTTTAAATAATCTAAATATTTCAATAAAAATCTGAATAATCTTAATATCGAAATAAGAAAATTAAAGAAAAAGATCTCTTAATATTTAGACGGGAAAGATGTTTTAATATATTCAACTAAATAAATCCGTTTTTTAATCGTTAATTATATTATAATAATTATTCTAATTATTACTTACTCTTATTCTATTACTATATATTATAATACTTTACCTTGAATATCTTTAAAAGAAACCCTATAGATACTTAGGCTTACCTTTATTAAGGAAAACTAATCTGTAATATATTAATGATTTATTTCGAGATTTAACCCGGAATTTAAAATAAAAAACCTTATCTCTTAAACAACTATTATTTAATAATAACCCTTCTATTTATAAATAATATAATTGTAAAACAGATTATTATTAATTTAAAGTAATATATCTCATAATTAAAAACTTAGTTTATTATTTTTCCGGGAGATAATATAAAGATAAATAAAATTCGCTTCGATATAGCTAAAATATTAACCTTCGATAAAGAAAATAACGGTATAATATGTTACGGACCAGCTTTCCCTAACGAAGGTAGGCCTGAATATCCACAGGGTTTCCTTTAGAGATACTTGAAGCAGAGTCACGGTATATAGTAAAGAATAAGAGCAGGTAATTACTAGAATAGTTAATATAATATAATTAACGACTAAAGAGCAGATCTATTTAGTTAGATATATTAAAGTATCTTTCTTATTTAAATACTAAGAGATCCTTTTCTTTAGTCTTTATTTTAATATTTAGATATTTAAGCTACCGAAACTCCTATTTAAATATCTAAATCCTCTAGACTTCTATCTAGATATTTAAATCTTTTAGACCCTTTCTTATTATATAACTTCTTAGTCTATATTCCTTATATACCTGCCTAATTCCCTTCCTTTATAGGGTAGCCCGTTTTAGCTAATTATCTTTTTTTTTTCTTAGCGGCCGCTTTTTTTATTTTATATAATCTTTTAGTTTCTTCCTAATTAGTTTATAATACGATACTCCCCCTCTTTTAGTCTTGTCCTTAAAGCCGGTAAATATTATATTTATTTTATTCCTTAAATATTCCTCTTTTTCTTAATATCCCTATTATAATAAGTTCTTTTTCTTATATACCTTCGTTATACTTTATATTTTTAAAATTAAAGTATTTCCGTATAATTTTATATTCCGTAATGTTTTTTTTAAGGTATTTTAAAAGAATGCTATTATTATATCTATATATTTAAATTATAAAGCTTTTTATTTTACTTTTTATTAGGCTTTTCTTTCCGATTTTTTTCGTTATATCGAATATATTTGTTTTAATTATTTAAGTTATAACGTCTTAGGTCTTTCTGTCGAATAACTTTATAATATTTCGCGTTATTTTTAATCTACCGATTTTAAACTTATTGTTATTTTAGAAGGTATTTATAAGGTTAATGCCCGTGCTTTTTATATTTAAAGCTAATAGAAGTTATAGGTTAATAAGGTTTAGTATATAGTGTTTCGGGGTATTTAATTGTTGGAGGACTTAGAGGCGGTTGAAGCTATAGAAGTTAAGGAGTATCGGTAATTAGAACTTTTTTTTGCCGGTTTTTTTGGTTTTTTGTAGTAGATTTTCTTATAAAAGTCGCTGCTTCCGTTATTTCTAACCTTTTTTCTTTCGACTAGTTAGGGTCCGACTTTCTTTTAAATCCTTTTCTTTTGTTAGTTTCTTTAGCCGATCCGGGTACTGCTAGTAGAACTATTGAATAAGCTTTTAAATATTCCTTAAGTATATATTAGGCTCTTAAATATTTTTATTATATAAGTAGCCCTTTTATTTTATTAGGTATTTTGTAGTATGTTTTATTGATTTAAAGTCGAATATAGCTTTGATTTTATATTCTAGTTCTTTGTCTTTAATTTTAGTTGTAGTGTTTGGTTTAGCGGTTCCGGATATTAGTTTTAATAAAGAAACGTAGAAAACTAGATAGATTTATATTATATTTAATAGTTCGAGTCGATAGTTAATATTTAAGACTTTTGTTTCGACTTTAAATAATCTAAGTTTTTTAAAATCTAACTTATTATTTAGTTGTTTTATTTTAATATTACGTCGTATAAAGTAAATTATATCCCCCCTTTTAAAGGTCGGTCCTTTAATTCTTTTTTAATTAATATACTTTTTTATTTTTTTTTAAAGAAACTTTAGTTTTTATTATAGTTATTATTAAACTATTGCTATTTTAATAACTTCGACTTTAACTTAAGGTATTATCTCTAGCTAGTTATATCTTAGTAGATACTAAACTTTAGGTTTAAAGCTATAGTTTATAAAGAACAGTATTGTTTTTATTGTTTCGGTTTTTATATTATTATAAGTGAGTTATATTATTAGTAGTAGTCGTATTTAATTATTTTATTAATAGTTAATATAATATCTAAGGTATTGCTTTAATATCTGATTTATTTTTTTTGTTTAATTATTTATTTATAGGTAGTATATTATTAAGAGTTTATATCGTATACCGAGTTATTCAATTAAGGCTTTTTAAAACTTATTTATAAAAAGTTTATTTCTATTGCTAATAATTTCCTTTAATAATTTATAGTTATTAATTATTGCCTTTAGGAAAACGTGTGCTATATTATTAGCTATATATATCTTTTAAAATAATATAAAGTAGGTATATTTATTAAGCTTATCTATAATAATTATAATATTATTATATTCGGTATTTATCTTTAGTTTTTTAGATACCGGGAGTTTAATAATAAAGTTTATAGATATTAATTCTTATAGTTTCTTTAGTATTAGGAGTAGTTATAGCTTTCCGTAAGGTTTATGTCGTAACGTTTTTGCTTTAGTATAGATGTTATATTATTGTATAATGTCTTAGACTTTTTGTTTTAAGTCTAAAAAGTTATAAAGGTATATAAGCTTATTATAGGTTTTAAATACTCTTTAGTATTTTCTAGTTAGCGTTTTATAGATATCTTTAATGATTTGTTTTTTAAGTTTTTTTGGGATATATAGCTTGCCGTTGTATAGTATTTATCTTATATATTATAAAAATTATTTCCTTTAGTTCTATTCTTTTTATTGCGTTTAGTATAATTCGTTTGTATTGTTTTTTATTTTAAGTATTACTTTAAGAGTCTTTATTGTCTTTAGTGTTCCGTTATTGTCTGTTTAGAACATTACTTATATATATGTTAGAATTATTGTGTTATAGTCTGGTTTTCTATTGAATGCGTTGGCTCTAGCGTTTTCCGAGCCTTTAATATAGTTGATTTTGATGTTATATATTATAAGGAATTCTACTTATCGCGTTTGTTGTTAGCTAAGCTATTACTTTGTTACGAAGTAAGTGAGATTTTTATAGTTTATATAGATCTAAACCTAGTATTTTATTCCGTATAAGTATAGCTTCTATTCTTTAAGTATTTCAATAATAGCTATTAATTCTTTATTATAGATCTAATAGTTAAGTTTTACTTTATATAGTTTTTTGCTAAAAAAGGCTACTAGATATAGTGTGCTTTCGTTATTTCGTTATTTAAGTTACGCTCCGAGTATATAGTCGGATACGTCTATTTCGATTTCGAATAGTCTTTCGGGGTCGGCGATCTTAAGGACTAGTTCCTTTAAAATCTTCTACTTAATTTCTTTAAATACCGTATCCTTTTTAGCTGTTTATTGCTACGGTATTTCTTTCTTTATAAAGTCGGTAAGTATTACTACTGCTTTAACGAATCCTTAGATTATTTATCGATAATAGTTTATAAATCTTAGGAATACCTTAATATCTTTAACGTTCTTTAGTATAAGCTAGCTTTTAACTGCCTATACCTTTGCTTGTTTTATATAGACTTTTCCTGGTTAGATTTTATATCCGAGGAATTCTATTTGTTATATATAGAACTTGCTTTTCTTTATTAAAACGAATAGGTTTGCTTTTATAAGTCGTTAGAGGATTTTATAGACGTAGGTCCGATTTTTTTTTAATATAATTAAATAGATAAGGATATCGTTAAGATAAACTATTATAATATCGTTTAAATATTTTTATAGAATATTATTAATAAGCGTTTAAAAGGTTGTTAATATATTTATAAGCCCGAAGGATATAACGAGGTATTTATAATAACTATAATGTATTTAAAATACTATTTTTTATTTATTGCTTTTTTTAATTCGGATTAAATTATAAGCTCCTAATAGGTTTAATTTAATAAATTACTTTATTCTTTAAAGTCTATTTTTTAGCTCTATAATAAATAGTAATAGGTAGCGATTTTTAATTATAATATTATTAAGTTATTTATAGTCGATAATAAGTTTTTCTTTACCGTTTTTCTTTAAAACGAAAAAGAATAAGTATCCGGTTAATAAAGTCGAGGGTTTAATATACCTTTTCTTAAGGTTTTTATTAAAGTAGTCCTTTAATATTTATAGCTAATCCTAATTAAATAAATAGATCAGGAAAAACTTCAGTACTATTCTATTTTCTAACTTAATTTCGTAATCTTATAGTTAGTATTTTAATAATCCAGTTTCTAATTTATCTTAGAAAATCTTTTTATACCGTTATAAATATTTTATAGGGATATTCCGTTATTTCTTTATATTTTATCCTTTTATTTTAATTGGTTTTAATATCTTATATTAACTTATATAATAGTTTCTATTAATTATATTACTAGAATACTTTTATATTGCTTTAGCTAGTATTATACCTTCTGCTTCTTAGGTATTGATTTAGTCTAGGGTATTTCGTTGTTTTTCTTTAAGGTATATTTTAAATTTATTTATATTTTTTATAAGCGTCTCTATTAATATAACTTCTTTTAAGCCTCCTCGAAGTATCTAAGCATTTTATATTAAGTATATTTTTCTTATTAAAGTAATTAATTATACTATTTTATTTCGGGATATTACTTTTTCCTATAAAATCTAACTAATAATTTAGTCGATTTATAGTTTCTATCCTTTTAATTATAACGTACTAAAAATTATCTACTATTTAGCGGTATCTATAATATTAAATCGTATTTATATAGTTCGGCTAATAATAATAACTTAAAGATAATTAGTTTTGTATTATATTATACCGTTATTATAACTTAATATTAATCCGTTTATAATTTATAGATAATAAGGGTATTCCTTTCTTTTTTATAGTATTTTAAAGTTATTAACTATTATTAAGCTAATAAAATTTCTTTATATTCTATTATTAATAAATACTTTAATATTATACCCGTTTTATTTAATATTTATATTATAATATTAGTTTTTTATAGCGATAGTATTACTTAGTTTAATTATTGCTTATAAGAATCTTTATTATAGTTGTTTTTTAATAGCTTATTATTCCTATAAGTCGGCTTATTTTATTCGATCTTTTTATATTTCAATTTAATAGCTCCTTTTTATTTGCTGCTACTTAAGTTATTTATGCTAGTCTTTTACTTATTACTTTATAAAGTTTTAAGTATTTTTATACTTATAATTCTTTATAAGTTACGCTAGTTGTTTTTTAGTTGTTAAATATTTATAGTTTCCGTGTTTTTTTTTTATCCGAGATATTATTATAAAGTTATATCGTTATTTTAGTTATATTAAAGGAGTTACGGTCGTCGTCGATCTTCTTTTAAAATCCATTTAATTCTAACTATTTCTATATCCGTTTAAAAAGGTCTTTTTTATTACCGGGGGGTCCTTTTTCTTTAAGTATTTATTCTTATATATTATAAAAGTTTTAAAACGTATATATTATATTAAGTATTCCGAGCGAGTCCTATTCTTAACTAAGTAATCCTTTTATTAATAATAAGTCTTATTTAGTTTTAAATAGTCCCTTTAACTCGAATTCTTTTAGCTTTAGTATTTAGTATTACTATTATACTATCTTAGTTTTTTTGTAAGCTTTAAATAAAGGGTATTCCTCTTTCTTAGCTTAGTTGATTATTTTAATTTAATACTATTTTTATACTTTTATAATTATATATATCTTATATTATAATATTAAGTAGTCGATTGTTTTAATTTTTAATTTATAGTTGTTAGGATTTTTTATAAAAGTATTTTTATTGAATATTATATATTATTGTTTTTTGTTTGGTTTAGGGCTCTAGTTATATTTAAGCCCTTAAGCGTTTGTTGCTTTTTTTTTTTAATATTTTCTTATATTTTAATAGGATAGAGTTAGTTATTATATTTTAAGTCGTTATATTTGTCTTTTATTATATTATTACTATAATATTTATAGTTATAGTTGTTATATAAAACTAATAAATAATAGTCTTATTTATTAATTATTATAGCTTTTACTAGTATGTTTGCGGCAGTAATTCCTTTTTTTTTTTAAACTTTTATAATAATATTTATAATCTTAATTAGGATATTAATTATAAACCTAACTTACCTAACTAGCAATACAGGTCCTTTTTATAATCCGTTTTATTATTTTTTAGGCTTCCGGTATTTTCTAGCTATATATTTAAGGGTTTTATAGTTAAAATATTTAGGTTTATCGTCTCGTTATACCGCGTTTAAATCTATTAGATTAATATAATACTTATAATTTATAGATTAGTGCTTTTATTTTTGCCGAGTATTAGTTTAATATTTATTATTATAGCGAAGCTTTTATTATTAATAGTATTGTCTTTTAAAAGGCTTCGTTTATTTTTTTTATCGGCCTTTAGTTTTCTTTAAATATTATTTATAAATATAGTTATCGATTTTAATTGTTTTAATAATAAATTCGCTAAGTTTTTCCGGACGTTCGTCTTTATTAAATTTATCTTTTACGTCGTCTTTAAGCCTTATATAAAAGGCTATTATTAGGGTATCGTCGTTATCCTATCCCGTTTTAACTACGGTTTATTAAAATTTTATTATATATTTAGAGGCTAATCCTTATTATTTAAATTAATTAAAGTAACGTTCTATTATCTTTTTTTTGTTAGGGTTATTAAAGGTTTCTTTAAGCTTTTAAATAAAATAATCGAAGTTCTTAAAAATAACGATTATTTTATTATCCCGGTCTTTATTTTCCGGGTATTTTAATTAGTCTTATAATATCGGTTTAAACTATTCTATAATAAATCCTCTAAAATATCTTATTATATATTAAACCTTAACTTCTTTTATATTAATAAAAAGGTTATAAATTAATTTAATATAAACTTAAATAATAAAGGCTTAGATTATTATATCGTTATCTTTTTTATCGAAGGTTAATATTTTAGTTATATCGAAACGAGGTTTATTTATTTTAATATTGTTTTTTAAAAAAGTAATAAATTGTTTTTTTAGCTATTAAATATATTACTTTAAATTAATAATAATTTATTCTATAATTATATTATTTATAAACGGAGGGGCTATTATTAAATAATAGTTATTTAAAAAATAAAGTTTTTTATTTTAAACTCTAGGTTAAGTCTCGAAATAAATTATTAATATATTATAAACTAGCTTTTTTTTAATAAAAATAGGCTTAGATATTTATAAAGTTTCTTTTAAAGATATTTAAAATAAAGTTATAATATATAATAAAGAATAAAAATAAGTAATTATTAGAATAATTAGTATAATATAATTAACGATTAAAGAGCGGATCTATTTAATTAGATATATTAAGGTATCTTTCCCGTTTAAATATTAAGAGATCTTTTTCTTTAATCTTTATTTCGATATTTAGATATTTAAGCTACCGAGATTCCTATTTAAATATCTAAATCCTTTAGACCTTTATTTAAATATTTAGATCTTTTAGACCCTTTTTTATTACGTGACTTTTTAGTTTATACTCCTTACGTACCTACTTAGTTCCTTTCTTCTACGGGGTAGCCCGTTTTAGCTAATTATCCTTTTTTTTTCCTAGCGGCCGCTTTTTCTATCTTATATGACCTTTTAGTTTCTTCTTAGTTGGTTCGTAATATAATAGTTTAAGCTTTTATTATTTAAGTTTATATTAAATTAATTTATAACCCCTTTATTAATATAGAAAAAGCTAAAGTTCGGTATATAACGGGATATTTAAAAGGATCTGTTATAAAAAAGTTTAAACTGATATTACGAGACTAATTAGTATATTTTAAAAAAAAGGACCGGGATAATAAAACAATTGTTATTTTTAAAAGCTTCGATTACTTTGCTTAAAAACTTAAAGAAACTTTCGGTAACCCCGATAAAAAAAGATAGCCGAACGTTACTTTAATGAACTTAAATAATAAGAATTAGCCTTTAAATATATAATAAAGTTTTAATAAACCGCAATTAAAATGGGATAAAATAATAATAACGCCTTAATAATAGCCTTTTATATATGACTTAGAGATAATATAAAGAATGAATTTAATAAAAATAAACGCCTAGAAAAGTTTAGCGAATTTATTATTAAAGCAATTAAAATTAACAATTATATCTATAAATAATACTTAAAAAGACTAAGGGCTAATAAAAAAAAAATCCTTTATAGGACAATACTATTAATAAATAAAGCTTTGCTATAATAATAACTATTAAACTAATACTCGGTATAAACAAAAACATTAATTTATATATTATAAGTATTATATTGGTTTAATAGATTTAAATGCGGTATAATAAAATAATAGATCTAAATATTTTAATTATAAAACCTTTAGGTATATAATTAAAGAATACTATAAACTTAAAAAAGAATAAAACGGATTATAAAAAAGACTTATACCGCTAGCTAGGCAAGCCCGGTTTATAATTAATATCCCGATTAAGACTATAAATATTATAATAATAATATAATAAAAGATAAATATAATAACTTAAAAGATAATAGTATATACTTTATTATCTACTATAATATAAAATATAAAATATATATTAATAGAAGCTATAACTATAATAAAAGTATAGACGCTGAAATTAGAAAATATATTAAAATCTATAAGAGACTTTACTAAACGGTATATATTAATAACAAGTACGTTATTTATAAAAGCGAAAAAAGGAGCTAAGTATTAGCCCTAGGCTCTTAGATATATAAAAAAGACTATAAACCTATAAAGGCTGAAATATAACTAAAGCCTTAAATTAAATAAAATGCAATAATATATAATATTCGACGAAAATACTTTTATAAAAGATTTTAACGACTATAAACTAAGAATTAAAATAATTGACTGCTTAATATCATAATATAAAACATATATAGTTATTAAAGTATAAGAATAATATCAAATTAAAATAATTAATTAAACTAAAAAAGAAAAACGCCTTTTATTTAAGGCTTATAAAAAAGCTAGAATAGCGTAATAATAATATTAGATATTAAAGTTAAGGAACTCGAATTAAGGGGATTACTTTAAATTAAATAAGACTTATTATTAATAAAGGACTTATTTAATTAAGAATAGGATTTATTTGGAGAACTTAATATAATATATTTATTTTAAAACTTTTATAATGTATAAAAGTAAATATTCGAAAAGGAAGGACCCTCCGGTAATAAAGAAGACTCTTTTAAGCGAGTATAGAAGTAGTTAGAATTAAAAGAGTTTTAGAGAGATATCGATAAAAATTGTAAATCTTTTAGTATAGTTAAAATAATAATATGACTTTATAATAATGTTTTAAATAAAAAGGATAATATAAAGACTATTAATATTTAATTAAAAAATAACCGGTATAACTTATAAAAAGTTATAGGTATAGAAATATTTAAGAATTTATAAGGTAATAAGTAAAAGATTAATATAAATAATTCGAATAGTAATAAATAAAAAAGAGCTATTAGATCGAAATATAAAAGGATCGAATAAAATAAGCCGACTTACAACAATAATAAGCTATTAAAAAATAATTATAATAGAGATTCTTGTAAACAATAGTAAAAGCAATAAATATTATCGCCGTAAAAACCAATATTATAATATAAATATTAGATAGAACGGGTATAATATTAAAACATTTATTAATAATAAAATATGAAGAAACTTTATTAGCTTAATAATAGTTAACAACTTTAAAATACTATAGAAAAAAAAGAATACCTTTATTATTGATAAACTATAAATAGATCAGTATTAAGTTATAACGATAATATAATATAATATAAAACTAATTATCTTTAAGTTATCATTATTAGCCGAACTATATAAATATAATTTAATATTATAGATATTACCGAATAATAGATATTTTTAATACGTTATAATTAAAAGGATAGAAGCTATAGATCAATTAGATTATTAATTAGATTTTATAAGAAAAAGTAATACCCCGAAATAAAATAATACGATTAACTACTTTAGTTTTTTTTTTTTTTTTTAAAGTAAAAAAGAACTTTATATAAAGCTCGAAGTCAAAAATCTAATCTCTATCTAAACAAAAGGTACGTCCTTACGACACCAGCCTTTAAACTTAAGTCTATTCGAAGCGATTTAATCTATATAATAGATAACGCCGTCGCTAATCGTCAAAAAGTTAGCTCTAACGTCTTTAATAATCTTTATTTAAATAAATAATTTATAAATTAACTATAAATTCCTTTAATTATAAATATAAAAAGTCTTTTAGCTTTATAAACTAATAATTTCTTTTATTTTAAGCTATTTATTATACGCTTTATCTATAAAAAAAAATCTATAATTAAAACTATTATTATTATTACTATTATTACTATAAAATATTAGCTTCTTCTTATAAATACCTATTTAAAAATATACCCTTAACTATTAAATTTAACTTATATTATATAGCCGACTTTAAAGATAAAAACTTTTCGACCGAATTTTATCCGATTCGATATAATTAAAAAAAACTATTATAAATAACTCTTTAAATAAATATATAATTGGAATTATTATTAGCCGGGTAATTATAATTAATTTAATAAAACCGAGCCTCGAAGATATTATAAGGCGGAAAGAAATAATATTAATAGCCTTTTTAGCGAAGGTATTTATAAGGGTATTATTAAAAGAGGACCGGGTATTTCTATATAAGGCTTAAGCGCTAAGATTAGCCGAAAATATAAAAGATTAGAGAGACCTTATAGAAAGTATTAGGATTTAAACTGCTACTAGCTTAAAAGCTAGATATTAATATCGTTCGGCCGGTATTATTCGGTCGGTAAATACTATAATTGGTCTGGAATGTTAGAAGACGGTAAAGCGGATTAGACGGAAACGTTTTAGAAATAATATAAGATAGTCGGAGCTAGCTAATTAGGAGATAAGCGGCGGTAACGCTATGTTATATAGGCTTATAGAGCTTAGTTAATAATTATATAACTCAATATAATTCAATTCGTATAAATTAGTAGGCTAATCTATAAAGTTAAGTCGAATTGTATTAAATATATAGCTTATAGATATATTTAACGACTGCTTAAGTCGGATGTTATAATATAAACCTTATAAAAAAGCTATAACTATTATTAATATTAAAGATATTATAAAAATCGGTATCTATAGATTTTATTATTGAACTTTTAATATTTAAAAGACTAAAAATAAATATTAAATATAATAATATTATAGTTATTATAAATAAGTTTAATAAATATGTCTATTTTATATTGTAATAAAAAATATATATAGTCAACGATATAGTGTATATTTTTTTAAAAGGAATAATTAATAATTATGAATTATTAAACGAAATCGTTAATAATAAAGATAAACTTTTCATAAATAAATTATCAAAAAGCTTTGATCAAATAATTTAATATATAATATAAGCTTTTAATAATATATTATTTATAAATAAATAATTAAATAAAAAAACAAATTCAATATTAAATTAATACCTTAAGTATTATATTAATTATTAATAAAATAATTAAATATAACTATTATTAATAATATAATTCGCTTTTAATAATATAAAAACCGAAATAATAAAAATAATACCTTTTTTTTTTATAAACTATAGTTCTAAGTTAAAAATATAATACTTATGAAAATATAATTAGATAAAAATAATACCTTAGGTTAAAATTAAAGTTATTAAAATAGTAATAATTTAGCAATAATTATAAATAAACTATAATTTATTTAAGAAAGAATAAAAAAATATGCTAACTAGAAAAAAATCGAAGGACCGATTTTTAAAAAGAAAAATATAATCTGCTTTATATAATAAAATATTAAAACTAAATAATTAAATAATAAATTAGATTTTAAAAAACTTAGATTATTTAAAATCGAAATAAAAAATTTCAATATTAATTACCGATTTAAATTATGAAATATTATGTAAATTTATTTGATTTTTTATATATTTTTATTAAAAGCAGTACTTAGAATTGTTAAATTAGATATTATAGCCGAAATTAAAGCTAAAAAACTGAAATATAAATTAAAATTATATTTAATATTAAGTTAATAAAATATATTATAAAATACCTAATAAAATAAAAAGATTACTTATATAATAAAGATATTTAAAAGTTTAATATATACTTAAGGAACTTTTAAGAATTTATTCGATAATTTTATTAGTAGTATTTAGATTAGTTAAAGGAACTAATAAAAGAAAAAGATTTAAGAAAAAGTTAGATTTAAATTAATTAAAAGAAAAAAAGTTAAAACTAATAGAAATAATGATTTTTATAGAAAGCTTTATTATAGAAGAATGAAAGGGACCGGTAAAATGAAGTTTTACCTATTAATGTTCTTTAATTTTTATAACTTTAATTTTTTCTAAGTTTTTAAGTAATTAGATATCCCGAAATATTATATACCGAACTTTATTAGTTTATAGTTTTTATTCATTTTAAATATAAAAAATATAGGCATTAACTCTATAAATATCTTCTAAAATAATAATAAATTTAGAATTTGTAAATTAAAAATAATATAAAGTATTATAAAGTTATTTAATAAAAGGATTTAAAACGTTATAATTAAAGTAATTAAAACAAATATATTTGATATAATAAGAAAAATTAAAAAGAAAAACCTAGTAAAAGGTAAAATAGAAAGCTTTATAATTAAAATATATAAATATAATAATAGTATTCTTTTAATTTTTTTTTAAAAAGGATATTATAAAATATAGAATTATATAGAATGCCTTAGTTTTTAAAATATAAGGTATAACGGTAATAATAATATAGAAAAAAAACTTATTATAATAAGAATAATAAATAAAAGAGGAATACTTAAAAAATAAAGTAAATATAATATTTATAAGCTTTAAAGATAGAACTAAAAAAAGGGGAGTATTATATTATAAATTAATTAAAAGAATTTATTAAGTTATATAAGTAACTGCTTTAAGAAAAAATAATTAATTAAACTAAGCTATTTTATAAAAGATAAGGATAAAGGAAATATATATAAAAAAAAAAAGTACAGACTAAGGAATTATATAATTAATAAGATTTAAAAGGGCTAAATATTTCAATAAAGATTTAGATAATCTAAATATTTAAATAAGAATTCAAATAGTTTTAATATCGAAATAGGAAGACTAAAAAAGAAGATCTCTTAATATTTAAATAGAAAGGATACCTTAATATATTTAATTAAATAAATCTATTCTTTAATCGTCAATTATATTTTAGCAATTATTCTAGCTATTACTTACTTTTATTCTATTACTATATATTATAATACTTTACCTTAAATATTTCTAAAAGAAATCCTATAAATATTTAGGCTTTTTTTTATTAGGGAAAGCTAGTTTATAGTATACTATAAAAAAATAATATCTTTATAAAACTAAAAGGGTAAAGAGATAAGTTAAAGCTTATATAAAACGAAAATAATAAAAAATATACGGTTTAATATATATAAGGTATATATAAAATATTCATCTATTAGCTAGAGGTAGCTTTTAACCTTTTTATTATTATATAATTCTAAAACTTAGAAAAAACGATTTTAAAGTATTTAACAAACAATTAAAATAGCAAATTACTAATAAAATATAAGGCTTACGATATATATATTACGGACTAGCTTTCCTTAACGAAAGTAAGCGTAAATGTCTACAGGGTTTCCTTTAGAGATACTTGAGGTAGAGTCATAGTATATAGTAAAGAACAAGAGCAGGTAATTACTAGAATAGTTGGTATAGTGTGGTTAACGACTAAAGAGCGGATCTATTTAATTAGATATATTAAGGTATCCTTCTTATTTAAATACTAAGAGATCCTCTTCTTTAGTCTTTATTTCAATATCTAGATATTTAAGCTACCGAGATTCTTATTTAAATATTTAAATATCTAGATCTTTTAGACCCCTTTTTATTACGTAACTTCTTAGTCTATACTTCTTACGTACCTATTTAGTTCCCTTCTTCTATGGGGTAGCCCGTTTTAGCTAATTATCCTTTTTTTTCTTAGCAGCCGCTTTTTTTATTTTATATAACCTTTTAGTTTCTTTTTAATTAGTTTATAATACGATATTCCCCTTTTTTTAGTTTTATTTTTAAAGCCGGTAAATATTATATCCGTTTTATTTTTTAAATATTTTTCTTTTCCTTAATATCTTTATTATAATAAGTTCCTTTTTTTATATATCTTTATTATACCTTATATTTTTAAAGTTAAAGTATTTTTATATAGTTTTATATTCCGTAACGTTTTTTTTAAAGTACTTTAAAAAAGTGCTATTATTATATTTATATATTTAAATTATAAGGCTCTTTATTTTGTTTTTTATTAGGTTTTTCTTTCCGATTTTTCTTATTATATCGAATATATTTGTTTTAATTATTTAAGTTATAATGTTTTAGGTTTTTCTGTCGAATAATTTTATAGTACTTTACGTTATTTTTAATCTGCCGATTTTAAATTTATTGCTGCTTTAGAGGATGTTTATAAAGCTAATGCTTATGCCCTTTATATTTAAAGCTAATAAAAGCTATAGGCTAATAAAGTTCGGTATATAATATTTCGGGGTATTTAATTATTAGAGGATTTAAAAGCGGTTAAAGCTATAGAAGTTAAAGAGTATCGGCAATTAGAACTTTTTTTTACCGGTCTTTTTAGTTCCTTTATAGTAGATCTTCCTATAAACGTCGCTGCTTTTATTATTTCCGACCTTTTTTTTTTCAATTAATTAGGGTTTACCTTTTGTTTAGATCTTTCTTTTTTATTAGCTTCTTTAGCCGATCCGGGTATTATTAATAGAACTATTGAATAAGCTTTTAAATATTCCTTAAATATATATTAAGCTCTTAAATATTTTCGTTATATAAGTAGCCTTTTTATTTTATTAGGTATTTTATAATATATTTTATTGATTTAAAGTCAAATATAACTTCGACTTTATATTCCGGTTCTTTATCTTTAATTTTAACTATAGTATTTAATTTAATAGTTTTAGATATTAGTTTTAATAAGGAGATATAGAAAATTAAATAGATCTATATTGTATTTAATAATTTAAGTCGATAGTTAGTATTTAAAATTCTTATTTTAATTTTAAATAGTCCGAGTTTTTTAAAATCTAACTTATTATTTAATCGTTTTATTTTAATATTACGTTATATAAAGTAAATTATATCCCCCCTCTCGAAAGTCGGTCCCTCGATTTTTTTTTAATTAACGTACTTTTTTATTTTTTCTTAGAAAAACTCTAGTTTTTATTATAGTTATTGCTAAACTATTGTTATTTTAATGACTTCGATTCTAGCTTAAGGCACTGTTTTTAGCTAGTTATATCTTAATAGATACTGAACTTTAGGCTCGAAACTATAGTTTATAAAGAACGGTATTATTTTTATTGTTTCGGTTTTTGCGTTGTTATAGGTAAGTTATATTATTGGTAGTAGTTATATTTAATTATTTTATTAATAGTTAATATAATATTTAAGGTATTGCTTTAATATTTAATTTGTTTTTTCTATTTAACCGTTTATTTATAGGTAATATGCTATTAAAAGTTTGTATTATATATTAAGTTGCTTAATTAAAGCTTTTTAAAACTTATTTATAAAGAATTTATTTTTATTATTAATAATTTCTTTTAATAGTCCGTAATTACTAACTATTGCTTTTAAGAAGACGTACGTTGTATTATTAATTATATATATCTTTTAAAATAATATAAAATAGGTATATTTATTAAGCTTATCTATAATAATTATAATATTATTGTATTTAGTATTTGTCTTTAGTTTTTTAGATATTAGGAGCTTAATAATAAAGTCTATAGATATTAATTTTTATAGTTTTTTTAATATTAGGAGCGGTTATAGCTTTTTATAGGGTTTATATCGTAACGTTTTTGCTTTAGTATAGATATTATATTGTTATATAACGTCTTAGATTTTTTACTTTGAGTTTAGAAAGTTATAAAAGCGTATAAGCTTATTATAGGTTTTAAATATTCCTTAGTATTTTCCGGTTAACGTTTTATAGATATCTTTAATAACTTATTTTTTAAGTTCTTTTAAGATATATAGCTTGTTATTATATAATATTTATTTTATGTATTATAAGAACCGTTTTTTTTAGTTTTGTTTTTTTTATTATATTTAGTATAGTTTATTTGTATTGCTTTTTATTTTAAGTGTTACTTTAAGAGTCTTTGTTGTTTTTAGTATTCCGTTATTATTTATTTGGAATATTATTTATATATATATTAGGACTATTATATTATAGTTTAATTTTCTGTTAAGTATGTCGGCTTTAGTGTTTTCCGAGCCTTTAATATAGTTGATTTTAATGTCGTATATTATAAAGAATTTTATTTATTACGTTTATTATTAGCTAAGTTGTTGCTTTATTATAAAGTAAGTAAGATTTTTATAGTTTATATAGATTTAAACCTAGTGTTTTGTTTTATATAGGTATAGCCTTTATTCCTTAAGTATTTCGATAATAGCTATTAGTTTTTTATTATAGATTTAATAGTTAAGCTTTGCTTTATATAGTTTTTTGCTAAAAAAGGCTATTAAATATAGTATACCTTCGTTGTTTTATTATTTAAGTTATATTCCGAGTATATAATCGGATATATTTATTTCGACTTTAAATAGTTTTTCGGGGTCGGCGATCTTAAGGATTAGTTCCTCTAAGATTTTTTGCTTAATTTCTTTAAATGCCGTATCTTCTTTAGTTGTTTATTGTTACGGTGTTTTTTTTTTTATAAGGTCGGTAAGTATTGCTGCTGCTTTAGCGAATCCTTGGATTATTTATCGATAATAGTTTACGAATCTTAGGAATGCCTTAATGTTTTTAACGTTTTTTAATATAGGCTAGCCCTTAATTGCCTATACTTTTATTTGTTTTATACGGACTTTTCCTAGTCGGATTTTATATCCGAAGAACTCTATTTATTATATATAGAACTCGTTTTTTTTTATTAAAACAAATAGGTTTGTTTTTATAAGTTATTAAAAAACTTTATAGATATAGGTCCGATTTTCTTTTAATATAGCTAAATAAATAAGGATATTATCGAGATAGACTATTATAATATCGTCTAAGTATTTTCGTAGAGTATTATTAATAAATACTTAAAAGGTTACTAGTATATTTATAAGCCCGAAGGATATAACGAGGTATTTATAGTAATTATAGTATATTTAAAACGTTATTTTTTATTCGTTGCTTTCTTTAATTCGGATTAAGTTATAGGCTCCTAATAAGTCTAGTTTAATAAACTATTTTACTCCTTAAAGTCTGTCTTTTAGCTTTATAATAAGTAATAGTAAGTAGCGATTTTTAACTGTGATATTATTGAGCTATTTGTAGTTAATAATAGGTCTTTTTTTGCCGTTTTTTTTTAAAACAAAGAAAAATAGGTATCCGGCTAATAAAGTCGAGGGTTTAATATATTTTTTTTTAAGGTTTTCGTTAAGGTAGTTTTTTAATGTTTATAGCTGATCTTAATTAAATAGATAGATCAAAAAGAACTTCGGTATTGCTCTGTTTTCTAGTTTAATCTCGTAATCTTACGGTTAATATTTTAATAATCCGGTTTCTAATTCGTCTTAAAAAATCTTTTTATATTGTCGTAGGTATTTTATAAGGATATTCCGTTATTTCTTTATATTTTATCTTTCTATTTCGGTTAGTTTTAATGTTTTATATTGGCTTATATAATAGTTTCTATTAGTTATATTATTAAAATACTTTTATATTGTTTTAACTAATATTATACTTTCTATTTCTTAGGTATTAATCTAATTTAAAGTATTTCGTTGGTTTTCTTTAGGGTATACTTTAAGTCTATTTATATTTTTTATAAATATCTTTATTAATATAATTCCTTTTAAGCCTCCTCGAAGTATTTAAGTATTTTATATTAGGTACGTCTTTCTTATTAAGGTAATTAATTATATTATTTTATTTCGGGGTACTGCCTTTTCCTATAAGATTTAATTAGTAGTTTAATCGATTTACGGTTTTTATCTTTTTAACTATAGCGTGCTAAAAATTATTTGCTGTTCGGCGGTATCTATAATATCGAATTATATTTATATAATTCGGCTAGCGATAGTAATTTAAAAATAATTAATCTCGTATTATATTATATTATTATTATAACCTGATATTAATTTATCTATAATTTATAGATAATAAGGGTATTCCTTTCCTTTTTATAATATTTTAAAGTTGTTGACTATTATTAAGCTAATGAAATTTCTTTATGCTCTATTATTAATAAATACTTTAATATTATATTTATTCTATTTAATATTTGTATTATAATATTAGTTTTTTATAGCGATAGCATTGTTTATTTTAATTATTGCTTATAGGAATCTTTATTATAATTGTTTTTTAATGGCTTATTGTTTTTATAAGTCGGCTTATTTTATTCGATCTTTTTATATTTCGATTTAACAGCTCCTTTTTATTTATTGCCCCTTAAACTATTTATATTAGTCTTTTACTTATTACTTTATAAAATCTTAGGTATTTCTATACTTATAACTCTTTATAAGTTATATTAGTCGTTTTTTAGTCATTAAGTATTTATAATTTCCGTATTTTCCTTTTTATCTGAAACGTTATTACAAGGTTATATTATTGTTTCAATTATATTAAAGGAATTATAATTATCGTCGATCTTCTTTTAGAATCTGTTTAATTTTAATTATTTCTATACCTATTTAAAGGGGTCTTCTTTATTATTAGGGGGTCCTTTTTTCGAATATTTACTTTTATATACTATAGAAGTCTTAAAATATATATATTATATTAAATATTCCGAACAAGTCCTATTCTTAATTAAGTAATCTTTTTACTAATAATAAGTCTTATTTAATTTAAAATAGTCCCTTTAATTCGAATTCTTTTAGCTTTAATATCTAATATTACTATTATACCGTCCTAGCTTTTTTATAAGCCTTAAGTAAAGGGCGTTCCTCTTTTTTAATTTAATTGATTATTTTAATCTAATATTATTCCTATACCTTTATAATTATATATATTTTATATTATAGTATTAAATAATCGATTATTTTAATTCCCGGTTTATAGTTATTAGGATTTTTTATAAAAGTATTTTTATTAAATATTATATATCGTTGCTTTTTATTTAGTTTAGGGCTTTAATTACGTTTAAGCTTTTAAGCGTTTGTTATTTTTTTTTTAGTGTTTTCTTATATCTTAATAAAATAAAGCTAGTTATTATATTTTAAGTTATTATATTTATCTTTTATTATATTATTATTATAATATTCGTAGTTATAATTGTTATATAAAACTAATAGATAATAGTCTTATTTATTAATTGTTATAGCTTTTATTAATATATTTATAACGGTAATTCCTTTTTTTTTTTTAAACCTTTATAATAACGTTTATAGTTTTAATCGGGGTATTAATTATAAACCTAACTTACTTAGCTAGCGGTATAAGTCTTTTCTATAATTTATTCTATTATTTCTTAGGCTTATAATATTTTCTAATTATATATTTAAGGGTTTTATAATTAAAGTATTTAAGTCTATTATTTTATTATATTACGTTTAGATTTATTTGATTAATATAATACTTATAATTTATAGATTAATACTTTTGCTTTTACCGAATATTAGCTTAATATTTATTATTATAGCGAGGCTTTTATTATTAGTAATACTATTTTTTAAAAAACTTCGTTTATCTTTTTTATTAGCCCTTAGTCTTTTTTAAATATCGTTTATAAATATAATTATCGATTTTAATTATTTTAATAATAAATTCGTTAAATTTTTTTAGACGTTCGTTTTTATTAAATTTGTTTTTTATATTATCTTTAAGCTTTATATAAAAAGCTATTATTAAAGTATCGTCGTTATCTTATTTTATTTTAGTTATAGTTTATTAGAATTTTGTCGCGTATTTAAAAGCTAATCCTTATTATTTAAGCTAATTAAAGTAACGTTTTACTGTCTTTTTTTATTGGGGTTATTAAAAGTCTTTTTAAGCTTTTAAATAAAATAATCGAAGTTTTTAAAGATAGTAATTATCTCGTTATCCCGGTCTTTATTTTCCGGATATTTTAATTAATTTTATAATATTAATTTAAATTATTTTATAGCGGATCTTCCGAAATATACCGTTATATACCGAACCTTAGTTTTTTTTATATTAATAAAAGGGTTATAAATTAGTTTAATATAAACTTAAATAATAAAGGCTTAAATTATTATACCGTTATTTTTTTTATCGAAAGTTAATATTTTAAATATATCGAAACGAGGTTTATTTATTTTAATATTATTTTTTAAAAAGGCAGTAAACTATTTTTTTTAGTTATTAAATACGTTACTTTAAATTAATAATAATCTATTCCGTAATTATATTATTTATAAATAAAAGGGCTATTATTAAATAATAATTACTTAAAAGATAAAGTCTTTTGTTTTAAATTCCGCGTTAAGTCTCGAAATAAGTCGTTAATATATTACAGATTAACTTTCCCTAATAAAAGTAAGCCTAAATATCTATAAAGTTTCCTTTAGAGATATTTAAAATAAAGTTATAATATATAATAAAGAATAAAAGTAAGTAATTATTAAAATAATTAATATAATATAATTAACGATTAAAGAGCGGATTTATTTAATTAGATATATTAAAGTATCTTTCCCGTTTAAATATTAAGAGATCCTTTTTTTTAGTCTTTATTTCGATATTTAGATATCTAAATTACCGAGATTCCTATTTAAATATCTAGATCTTTTAAACCTTTATCTAAATATTTAGATCTTTTAGACCCCTTTTTATTATATAACTTTTTAGTTTATATTTTTTACATACCTACTTAGTTCCTTTCCTTTACGGGGTAGCCCGTTTTAGCTAATTATCCTTTTTTTTCCTGGCGGCCGCTTTTTCTATCTTGTGTGACCTTTTAGTTTCTTCCTAGTTGGTTCGTAATAATATATTAATCGATTTAATATAAGTAAAAGTCTTAGTCTTTATAAATAGTTCGTTCGCTAATAATAAAGATCTTATATCGCAAATTAGATATGTAATTATAATAATTAACGAAAATATACGAAACAATAATATATATATTCTTCGAAGCAATTTATTATATTAGTCTTTAAATAAATATAAGAAAGTTATATATAATACCTTTACTTTAAAGATCTATAAAATAGTTGTTAATATAAACCTCGGATATATAATAACTATTATATTTAATACTATTATATAATAACTATAGCTTCCCCTACTACTATTAATTTTATATACCGACTTATTTTTTTTATATAAGTATTTTATAAAGTTTAAGATTATACTAGAAAAGCGTTTAATAATCAATATTATAGCATTAAAATAATTATACGAATATAAAGAAATTAATTCAATATATTAGATTAAGACTTAGGCAGTCATTAAATATATCTACAGGCTATATATTTAATATAGTTCGACTTAACTTTATAGATTAGCCTACTAGTTCGCACGAATTAAATTACATTGAATTATACGATTATTAACTAAGCTTTATAAGCCTACATAACATAGCGTTGCCGCCGCCCATCCTCTAGCTAGCTAGCTCCGACTATCTTACGTCATCTCCGAAACGTCTCTATTCAATCCGCCCTACCGTCTTCTAATATTCTAATACCGCCCCCCTTCTTAAAGCCGAACTAACTATAGTATTTACCGACCGAGCGATACTAGCCGAACGATACCGGTATCTAGCTTCTAAGCTAATAATAATAATTTAAATCCCAATATTTTCCGTAAAGTCTTTTTAATCCTTTATATCTTCGGTTAATCCTAGTACTTAGGCCTTATATAAAAATACCCGGTTCTCTTCTAATAATACCCCTACAAATACCTTTGCTAAAAAGGTTATTAATACTATTTATTCCTGCCTCGTAATATCTTCGCAATTTAGTTTTATTAAGTTAATTATAATTGCCCGGCTAATAATAATTTTAATTATATATTTATTTAAAGAGCTATTTATAATAGCCCTTTTAATTATATCGAATTAATTAAATTTAATAAAAAAATCTTTATCTTTAAAATCAATTATATAATATAAATTAAATTTAATAGTTAAAGGTATACCTTTAAATAAATACTTATAAAAAAAAAGTATTAGCTAATATTTTATAGTAATAATAATAATAATAATAATAGTTTTAATTA
>WXYE02258176.1:0-16160 GCA_011319275.2 Echinosphaeria canescens | reverse complement strand
GTCCAAGATATAATTATGGTTCAGCCAACATCAATTCCATTTTATTCAGAGAAACTAACAGATTTTTTATTGGATTGTAAAGTAACTGGTTTACATGTCTCTGATTCTATTGAGTTAGATTTTTACTAATCATCCGCGACATTCGCCTAACACACGCTAAGCAAGATTGCTTGACCGTTAGCCGGAGCTTCGCCCAAACCAAAAAAGTATTATCTTGCCGATAAAACTCAGCCTTTTTGCTGTTTACCCCAACTACCGCGAAACCGTTATGGCAAGTTAATGAACTTTTGTCTAAAGTCATGAAACCACGAAATATAGTTTTAATTGTGAGCCTGGTTTTGATTTCGACACTGGGCGGAATGGCATGGTTCGCAGGAACGATCAGTTCTGCTTATCCACCAATCAGGACTTATAAATATTCCAATGATTATTCTCATTTCATAGCAGACTTAAAAAGAATTTCTGACAAGAATTTAGACATCCTATACAAACAAACAGATAGAACCGGTGATTCTATAGATGGTTATAAATATTATTTTGATATACGTATTAAAAACGATTCATCGGATTACGCATATCACATTTCGTATGATCCAAAAATCGATTTGACAGGCGATGTTGGATTGATATACGTTTCTGATGAAAAAAGAAATATAGCTAGTTATAAATTTGAGGATCAAAATATTCAAAACTTAAACGCCGTTTTTCAGGAACGATTTAAAGATTTAATCGAGAAATAATAGTAACCAGCCTATAACACTCTCTAAGCGCCAGGCTGGCTGAACGTCAGGTCGGTGTTTTTTGCTCACGTTTAAATCCTGACTTTCCGAAAATATCCCGATGGCGCCGATTTGCAAGCCGTGCCTATGCTAAAACAAAACTGATACGTGAAACCTTTCGCGCATCTAAATTTACTTTTACTTATATTTGGGAATAGTCATGCCCAACTTCAGGTACCTACAGCGAGTAAGCGTATCTGTCTAGTTTTTATAGTGGCATAAAAGAGTTGGTGGCGATTTTTTGAAGTTTTTATCTATTCCATTAAGTATTAATTGTTTATGTTTATTTTATATATTTACTTAACACCAATTAAATTTAATAACATGAAAAAAACTCAATTTAAATTATTAGCATTTTTACTGATTTATTTTTCTGTTCAGATTTCATCTGCTCAGAATTCAGTTAGCATTAATGGGGAGAGAATTAAAGTTTCAAAGTTTTTGGTTTATGAAACTGGGACTTGGTTAAATAAAATGGAATATGACTCAAAAGAAAATTGGAATTTGTCGCCATTTTTTGGTCAAAAGGGAGCAGTCAATCTTGGCAATGGAACTGAATGTGAAATTGCATATAAAAGATTGGGCTACCTTTGCTCAGCAGCCAATATCGGAAGATATAAAATAGATTTTGCGTCTCCAAAAGAATTTTTACCACTGTTTTGGTCTTCTAAAAGTGAAGATGGTTGGGATAACTTGGTTTTCGATTATTTTACAAATCATACTGAAGGGATAAGTGCAGAATTTTTGGAAAAATGGAACTCTGCAAAAACAAATGTTGATAAGAGAAAATTGCTTACGTTGAACAAAAGTGAAAGGGAAACATTTTACCGTAATTTTATAGATGAAAGAAGCGTTGCAGAGTATAAGAAAAAAACTAAAAAAGAAATTGATTTTACAGCTAAAATTGAAGTTGCGATTGAAACTGAATTATCGAATTACTTAAAATCTCAATCTGTTGACAAGAAAACAGCCGACAAAATCAAAAGCGATACAAAGGTTAACATCCAAAACAAAATAAATTCTTCGAACATAATCGAAATTAAATATTTTAGTCTTGGTTTGAACGGGACTTTTTTAGGTATTGTTAATGACTACTCAAAATTAATTTGCAATAAACTTACGAGTAAAGAAAAATTGACCTCATTTGAGCAAAAGTTTTATGATGAATATATGAAACGTCAAAATGTATTTTTAATTTCTCATATGCAATACATATATTATCAAATCAATAAATCCAGAATTTCGAATTTAATATCTGAAATTAGTCAAGAAATTAACGCAACTTTAAAAAAAGAAAATGTTCAATCAGTTTCTGCTCAATTTACCGCTAATGTAAACCTAAAAATAAAAAAAGATATAACCGAAGATTTCAACTCCGACGGTGGGTTTGTTATGCAAATTGCAGAGAGCGGACAATTTGCTCAAATTGATGAAGACTGTGCAGACTAAACCACCGTTAACACACGCTAAACAGGGTTGCCGACGAGTTTACTTGCCGGCAATTTTGTTTTCACTAAAAAACTTTATCTTCACCGATAGAACTCAGTAAGCGATAATCGGCAACCTGGTCTAGCGCCAGACCGTTAGCAGTAATTTGGGCGAGCCTTTATCTAATCGACAATCATGAAAATTCAAAATATCCCGATTTTACTTTTATTGCTTTTTAACTTTGCTTGCAATCAGCCAATTGTAAATAAAACAATCAATGATAAAGACGCTAACATTAAATTGTATCACTATAGTTATATATCCAGTCAAAGTCCTGATTTTCTAGAAATCACAAAAAATGATTCTACGGTAGTTATCTTGAAATCTGGTTTTGGGGTTATGGACGTGCGTCTCGAAAATGATACTATAATAATTACACATGTAAAATTCCAAAAACCAAATGAAATCCAACTTACAAAGCCGGTATTTGGTTATATCATAAAGTATGAAGAAAAAGAATGTTTTGATTTATATACTGGCGATGATGATGACAACTTCAAACAGAAAACTGAATAATTAGAACTACTGCTGACACCCGCAATAATACTGCACGGCTGACTGATAATTGGAACGTTGTTCCGCCAAAAATATCTTATCTTGCGGATAGCAAACGGTTACAAAACCGCAACGGAATATAGCGCGGGACCGTTTTGCGAAGCGAATCAACTTTGTTCTCAACCGTAAGATTTAAAAAATGATAACAGAAAAATCAACACCGCAGGATTTAATTCAGGAAATAGGTTCCACAGTTTCTCAATTCCTGGATATGGTTTCAATGTTGGATAATAACCAGATAAACGAAGTACCGTATGAGAACAGTTGGACTGCGGCACAATTATGCAATCACATATTGAAATCTACGGCGGGAATTGTCCGGGACATGAAAATGGATGGAAAAGCTGCAGAAAGGGATAGTGCCGGGAAAATTGCTGAGCTTAAAAGTATTTTCCTTGATTTTTCCAATAGGTTTCCTTCGCCCAAAGAAATTATTCCCGATAACGGGCCATTCGATAAACAAAAAATTATTGCTGATCTGACAGCGTGTTTTAAGGATTTGGAGTTCTTCTCATGCAATACTAATTTGAATGAAGAAATGGATGGCGGGCCACTTGGGTCAATTACAAAATACGAACTGCTTCACTTTGTCCTATATCATTCGCAAAGGCATTTGCGACAGATGAAAAGGATTTATGACGCTGTGGTAATTTAGTCGCTGGCAAATAACCCGGCTGACGCGGATTTGCAATCTCGTATCTTTTTAAAAAGCCTTAGTATTCTTTGTGAACACAGATTTGCAAACCCAATGGCGCGGACTTGCAGTCTGTGTCACACGAAAACAAAACTGATACGTGAACCCCACTCCCACCATCGGAATCTACTTTTACTTATATTTGGGGTTTATTGCCAAACTTCAGATACCTACAATGAGTATGGGTATTTGTCCAGTTTTTATAGTGGTATAAAAGAGTTAGCTGTAACCCTTAAACTAAATCCCAATTATATGGATGCAAATAGTTTAAATTTTATAGGAATAATTACCAGTATAATTGGCACTTGGTTATTTGGGTGGGACGTTATTTGGGGAGCCAGAAAGCGAAATAGGGCTATTATTTTAAGAGTACAGCGACAAACACTTAATTCTACTTATTTATATGTCAAAAATATAAATAACAAATTGCAAAACTATACGGTAGAACAAATTCAAAAAGAGCACGAAAAAAATGACGCCGAACACTTACCTAAATTAAAAGAATTTGATGAAAAAATCAGAAAGCATGAAAACACGGCAGAAATAGCAGCTGTTTTAGCTGTATTTGGATTAATTATTTGTTCAGCTGGAGCATTGTGTCAAATTGCGGCACTATATTATCCATCCAAAAAAGATATAAACCATATTGCTGTGCATAGGACTAAATCCTACATATTGAAAAATATTCAATTTGATTATAACAGCGAAACTTTGAAAAATATTTCATTTAAAGAACTTGATAGCTTAGCAAGAGTTTTAATACTTTCTCCAGACCGCCAGATTGAAATTTCTGCCTACACTGATGATGTTGGCTCAAATGAATTTAATCTAAAACTTTCTAATCGTAGAGCTAATTCTGTAAAAGAATATCTTCTTTCTAAAAATATTGATTCGCTTAGAATACGAATTCATTCATTTGGGGAATCAAATCCTGTAGCTCCAAATATTACAGAAAATGGCAGAAATCTAAATCGTAGAGTTGAATTTAGATATTTAAACTAGGTATACAGCTAACACGCGCTATATCACATGGCTGACCGTTAACTAGCCGGAAATTTGTTCTGCCAAAAAATATCTTCTTGCGGATAATAAACGTTTCCAAAACCCGCCACGAAATATAGCGCAAAACCGTTAGTGCAATTCTTAAACAATAATCGTGAACAATTAGAGCATAGAATAACTGGACTTCAAGAGATGAGTTTTGTAAACGAAATTGTGTTATAATCAAAAATTGCAGAAAGGGCAGGTGAACGCTTACAAACTGCAAATGATAATTTAGACAACATTGAAGTGTGGGGTGCAGTTCAATCTATTCTTGTCGCTACAGGAAACGTTTTAAAGATTCTTTGGGCAACATAGGATAGGATCAAAAGCGTGAACTGTTAAGGAAAATACTTCACATAAAAGATGAAAATCCTATTTCCGAACGTAGATTTCGCAATCATTCCGAACATTATGATAGTCGAATTGAGGAATGGTATGACGGCGAGCGATTCCCCGTGTTTTTAAAATATTGAATTTATGGTCTTTAAAAATTTTAAGAAGTAATTAATCCTAATTTTAAGTAATTAGTCGGTTTTACATTTCAGTTTTAGTACTGTTTCATTCCAACCATTATATTTAAGAATAAATCTTAATGATGTAGAAATTTATATCATAATAGATGTTATTATAGAATCTTTGTAATGAAACTTTAAAACCAATTTTATGAAATGTAAATCCCTACTCCGACATCGGCGAAAAGTACGATGGAGACCTTTAATGCTGTGTGCATTAACTTTATTTATTGTTTTTGGATTATCGGTAAGCTGCGAAACTCACGAAAGTATTGTGAGAGAAGAAGGTTACAAAATTCAGCATTTAAACAATAGTGATCTAGAACGAAATCTCGATCTTTTTAATTCCACCGCGAAATTCCGAAAACAAACTAGTCCAACTGGGCGAATTATTGACACACAATTCGGTTTCGCAATCGATACCGATGACTTTGTGGCAATTACTGAAGGTGACAAAGCATCTTACACTTTCCGAGTTGTTCGAGAAAATGAACCAGATTCTAAAGAAAACCTTGTTTTTAAAAAGATGGCTGACGGAGGATATCATGTATTTCTTCGCAAATACATTCTTTCCGAAATAGATTTACAACGCTTGAAAGAAGGCTTGCCAATTGAAAACATTGATGAAAAAACCATCAAATCACAATTAAATCCTGAAACTGGTAGATTTACGATAATTCTTTGGGAAACATGCACCCAAACAGTAATTAGTGATACTTATACTGAAGTTTGGGATGATGAAGGCGTCGGAACTTGGACTCATACCGTAATTTACACTGAGGATTGCAGTTATGCATTTGAAACAATTGGCAACCCAGGAGGCCCAGGTGCTCCTGGAACAGATTGGGGCCCTGCTCCTATCGGAGATATAGGTAATCCTCCTCATAATAATGGTGGCGGACCAGGTGATGGTACTGACCCTGGCTCGGGTACAAATCCGACTAATCCAGGCGGGGACGATGAAGGAGATGATGACAATGGAACAGAAAGTCAAGAAGAAATTATAAGTGATCCAAATAATCCTCTCGTTACTATACCGCTAGTAAATAGAAAAAAGGAATGTCAAAAAATCCAGAATCAACTTTCAAATAATCCGAACTTCAAAAACAGGATAAAAGACATTGCGCTTCCAGCTAATCTCAATTTGAATTACGAAATAGCCACAATTGGACCAGTGGGGGGCAGTGTTACAATCACATCTGACTTCCAGGGAACTCCGGGTAATCCAGAGGCATTAATTGCTGTTTCTCCTGGTGATAATATTACTATGTTTGTACACAGTCATCCACAAATTGGTGCAGGAACACTAGCTGTATTTTCAATGGATGACCTGATAGCAATGACAACGTTATTTAGAAAAGGCAATACGCAAGGTGGAACTTTTGTCGCATATTTAGCTACAAAAAAGGGAACATACCTCGCATTAACTATTCCTGACCCGCAAAGATTATTAGATATATTCTATTCAAGATCATTTCTAGCTGGTGATGTACCAACTGCAACTGATATCGCTCGCGGAATACAATCGAATACAATAGCGAAACCGTTCATAACCAAATATTTTGATGTAAATAATCCAAATCATTTGATTAATACTACTGATGCCAATGAAAAAGTCTTAGAAAACTTCTTGAAATTTATCGACGAAGCAAACGTTGGAATGAATCTTTTTGAAACTGATGCAAATTTTGATAATTTTACGCAATTGAAATTAAAGAGTAATGGCATCGACAGAGTACCATGTCCTTAAAAATCAACATTATGAAAAATATTAAAATTATACTTTTATTAGTTACGGCATTTGTTTTTATGTCGGGAACAAGCCAATCCCCAATTAATGAACCCTATATTGGAACTTGGGAGTATCAACAAGGAAACCAAATTTTTAGGCTGGTTGTTTGGGAAGATTCTACACCTATCGGCGGGCGGTATTACTTAAACGGGCGCTATGAAATGGTGCAGGTAGACGGCGGGACCGAAAATGTAATTTACATGTCTAATCCTGCTATGTTTGATGGATCATCTCTTCCTTCATGTTTTAGTGGTAGTGTTTCACAACAAATTAATGGAACTAACCGATTTGGTGGCGATTTTACACAAATGCACGAAGGTGGCGGAAACGTAAGAGGAACTTTTACGATGTCATCTGTTGCAGTATGTGAAACATGCTCTCCGAAAGTACATTGGAATGTTACCCAGTCAACAGGAGTTAGAATAGTTTCGGGCGACCAGACTGGGCAGGTTACAACAATTATAATACCAAATGATATTGATCTAGTAAAGGTACAATAACATAAACTGTTTTAATAATAATCGAAGCCGGCTAATAGCCGGCTTTTTAATTATATGAAAAGGATTTATGACGCTGTGATAATTTAGTTTGTTATAGCTCATTCTTCGCCCGAAATAATCTTTTTTTGGCTTGCCTGGTAGGTAGAATCACGTACATTGAGTTCCTTGTTCATTTCGTCGATTTTGGCGTAGTGCATTTTCATGTCCACACAAATACACATAAAGGCAATGCAGCAAACAGCACATGCGCCGACAAGAAGTTTCGTAAGGTTAGGCATATATCCGGATTTTAGGGGCGGCAAATATAGTGATAATTCAGGTATATCCAAATTATGCTAATTCGGTTTCCAAAGATTTTGTTGGATAGTATATCCATGATTATTTGGATTATGGTATTATACTATCCTTTTTTGTATTAAACCAGGCCAATTGGTTCGCTACCCGGCGAAACGTTGCCAACTTGCATTCCTAAACCTTTTTCTATGGAAACTGTATTTGCGATCCCGCAGCCGCTTGCCACGGCTGTTGCCGGTGCGGCCGTCAGGATTTTGGGGCCGTGCACGGTATATGTTTTTGGGTGCCGGAATTGCGACGAGACGGCGGGCATCTTATTTCCCGCCAGGGTCGTTACGATTCCCGTCACGCATGTCGACCTGTTGGTATTCTGTGGCGGCCCTCAGCCCGTGAAGGCGGCACTGCTGTCCGATGCGGTGTTTGCTGCCACGGGTGGCACCATAACGGCGACAGTTCTCCTGCGCAATCCAAAAAGCCTTGCCGCCGTGCCCGTTTCCCACCGTTGGTTCTTTTGGGCCGTGATGCGGGTCGGGCACCGGGTGTGTTTTGACAGGGCGGCTGTCCCCTTCTATCCGTTTGATGATATTCCCGTGTGGGATACAGATATGGCGCGGACAGCCTGGCTTAAGTGCGAGGCGGTTGCCGGTGCGTATTATGCGGCCGCCGCCGAATGCCTGCACGAGGATATCGGTTTGGTGCGCATCGCATTCCTCCATGAGTCGGCAAGGCAGGTGGCTTTGGGGCTCGTGGCCGCGTTTCTGGGCTGCCGTGCGGGCGAACTCCCGTTAAGGCAGTTATTGGCGCTATGCGGGCATTTTTCGGGGCTGGCGGGAAAATGCTTTCCAGACGGCGATGAAGCCGCCATCAGACGGCGTAAGATGCTTTGCGCGCCGCCTGCAATGCTGCGCCACTGGAACCGGCTCGATGCCCGTGACGAAGATGTAACGACATTGCTTGCCGCCATACACGAATTCATTGTTGGGGCGCGCCAGATCGTCAATCAAAAAGTGGCACAAACATGATTCTGGAAAACGACATCCAAATTCCTGAGCCGCTGCGCAAATTGGCCGAACGCCATTTTGTCCTGCTAAACCGTGAAGGCACTAAAAAAAAGTGCGATACCCTTCAAATCCGCCTCTCCGGTTATACCGATGTGGCCTACCTGATGGCAGACATCATAAAGGTCTGCCTGCTTGCGCTCGGCAGCGACGGGGCACAAACCGATGCACATATCCCCGAACCTGATGTAAATATCAGCGGCGTGCTGTCATTGCTGCTTGACATGGTCCCCTACGAGGAGGCCGAACTGCTCGACACCATCCGTGAGGCCGCGCTCAGTCCCGCACAAGAGGAGGAATACGATTGGGATTTTGAGTATGAAGCCATTACCCTCACCCCTCCCGTGAATGAATGCCCGGGGTATGGCTGGGGTACGGATAGTGTATAGATAAGGTATGGATAGTGTATCAGGAGTGTATGGAAAACATTATGTCAAATAAGGGGGCTGGCATTCTAGAATAAAAAAAGCCTCCCGTTTTCAGGGAGGCCTTTCTTCTCAAAAATTACATAAACTTATCGTTTCACGACGCGGAGTGTTTTCACATCTGCGCCTTGGCTAACAATTACGTTGTAAACGCCGGCCGGATATCTGTCGCCTACTTGGAGCGAGTCAACATCGGACACGCTTACATCGCGGGTTTCTAAAAGCCTTCCGGTCATATCGTACACTTTTATGTTGATCTTTTCGTGCGCCGATGTGGTTACATCAATGCTGAAATTATCGGCAAATGGGTTTGGATATGCTTTCGCCTCGAATGGCAATTGCGCCACTCTCGATGAACCGGGAACCGTTACCGTACATGTTTTTCCGTAAGGTCCGGCAGGATCGGTATTGTTGAAAACCAATCTCACTTTTACATTGTAAGTCGCACCCGGAATCAATCCTGAGAAATCGCTTAGCTTGAACGAACGTGTCGATTTTACAACGTCGACACCCGTTGCGCCAAGGTTGTTGCCACTTAAGTTGAATACATAAGAAATCGCTCCAGGGTAAGAAATCGCATAGATTACCGTATTCATTGTTGCAGCAGCGTAATCGTCGCACTGCGAATCCTGAATAGAAGTCGATGGGAATACCGGAGTATTTACGATACATGTCGGGCCATATGGTAAGTATGAACCATCGGTGTTTTTCACAGCAACCTGTACACTGTATGCTTTTCCGTATTTCACGTTTGGAACAAGATTCATCCTGAATTCACGAACGTTACGATCGAGGATCGTTGTGTTCGCGCCTTCAACAATTTTAAATCTGTATCCAGTAGCAGCCAGTACGCTGTTGGCGTAAATTACGTCAGACATCGAAGTAATCGTTTGTCCACAGCTGCTTAGCGAAGTCGTGATTGCCGGGGTTGAAACCGTACAAGTGCTTGGCATATACGGCTGCAGATAACCTGCATAGTATACTGCAACCTCAACTTTGTAAGTCGTAGCATAAGCGTAAACCCCTAGTTGGGTTAACCTCATCACACGAAGCGTTGTATTGAGGAACTGGACTTGTGTAGCATTCGGACCGGTCAGGGTCGTGATCCTCCACTGGTAGCCTTGTGCGCCTGCAACAGCATCGGCATAAATTTGCTGGTCAAGTGCAACAAGCGTTGTGTTACACTGCGGACCTGTGATAACTGTATTCTTAGGCGGGAAGCCTTCGTCGGCCAATCCGTCGCAGTCGTCGTCGATTAGGTTGTAACCGATTTCGGCAGCACCAGGATGAACAGTCGATTTGGTATCGTCACAGTCTGTGCTGTTTGTAACGCCGCCACAAGCCACTTTTACAAGCGAGCCGTAACCGTCGTTATCGCTATCCTGATATCTGACAGTGTTATCATCACAGTCAGCGCTGTTTGTTACACCGCCGCAAGCAACCATTGTAGTCGAACCGAATCCGTCGTTGTCGTTATCGGCATAACGTACCGTTCCGTCATCGCAATCGGTGTTGTTTGATACGCCACCGCAGGCCACTTTAGGAAGTACTCCGAATCCGTCGTTGTCGTTATCGGTATACAACGTCAGGTTGTCGTCGCAATCATCGGTATTTGTAACGCCTGTACAAGCTGCAAAAGTGTCCGAACCGAATCCGTCGCCATCGACATCTGTATAAAGCAATTGGGCATCGTTACAGTCGTCGGTATTGGTAACACCAGTACAAGCTGCGAAAGTATCGGAACCAAATCCGTCACCGTCAACATCTGTGTAAAGCAGTTGTGCATCGTTACAATCTGAGTTATTGGTTACACCGCCACAAGCTACTTTTACATTTGAACCGAATCCGTCTGTATCGTTATCCTGATAAAGCGTTTGGTTATCGTCACAGTCTGCGTTGTTTGTTACACCGCCGCAGGCAACCATTGTCGTCGATCCAAATCCGTCAGCATCGTTGTCTGCATAAAGAACTTGTGCATCGTTACAATCTGAGTTATTGGTTACACCGCCACACGCCACTTTTACATTCGAACCAAATCCGTCTGTA
The DNA here is from genome assembly GCA_011319275.2 of Echinosphaeria canescens. NCBI lineage: Eukaryota > Fungi > Ascomycota > Sordariomycetes > Sordariales > Helminthosphaeriaceae > Echinosphaeria > Echinosphaeria canescens. The sequence continues at coordinate 4,973 of WXYE02258176.1, read as the reverse complement.
TCGTTATCCTGATAAAGCGTTTGGTTGTCGTTGCAATCGGCGTTGTTGGTTACGCCACAAGCTACTTGTGTAGTCGATCCAAATCCGTCACCATCAAGATCGGCGTACTGAATTTGGTTGTCGTTACAATCGGTACTGTTGGTTACACCGCAAGCCACTTGAGTTGTCGAACCAAATCCGTCACCATCAATATCGGCGTATTGGATTTGATTATCGTTACAGTCGGTGTTGTTTGTTACGGTGCCGCATGCCAGTTTTGGAAGCGCTCCAAATCCGTCGCCGTCAACATCTGAATAATAGGTCACAGCGTCGTTGCAATCGGTATTGTTGGTAACGGTACCGCAAGCCAATTTAGGTAGTACACCGAATCCATCGGCGTCGGCATCGGTATAATATGTTATTGCATCGTTGCAATCGGTATTGTTGGTTACAGTACCACACGCAAGTTTTGGAAGGATTCCAAATCCGTCCGCATCGGCATCTGTATAGTATGTCACTGCGTCATTACAATCGGTGTTATTTGTTACCGTTCCGCAGGCAAGTTTTGGAAGTACACCGAAACCATCGGCATCGGCATCTGTATAATAAGTTATCGCATCATTACAGTCGGTGTTATTGCTTACATAACCCGTTGGTTGGGTGCAAGCGCGTTGGCTAACTGAAGGGTTTCCGAAACCATCGGCATCAGCATCGGCATACCATAGTGAAGAGATACAGACATTCAGCGTGTAGTCTTCACTTTGCCCGTAGCCGCCGCCTGTACATGCATCCCATGATGCAGCCGAAGGAATTGACGAGGCATAAAGTTTCTTGATACGCATTCTTGTCGAGCCTGCTAAAGCTGTGGCTGGAACCGTAATCGATTTGGTCGCCGAAACCGCATCGGTTCCGCTTGAGTTGGTAAGAGATCCACCGTCGATAGATTCCCCTGTGTCGTTGAAATCGCCATCCTGGTTCCAGTCGATGAAAATACGCAGGTAATCGGTATAGGGCCCAAGACCGTCTTCGTTAGTATTCCCCTTAATTGTCATTGTGTAAACACCTTGCGTCATCACGCTTCCCGAAGTTGAAATAAAGTTCTCCAACGAACCCGATCCGTCAATGGTAGCACTCGAGGTATTGTTGATTCCTGCAAAATTGACCGACGTGATTGGCTCTACATTATTGCTGTATGTAACAGCAGCACAGTAAGGAAGGAACGGGTTTCCGGTAGTGAAACTACGGATTTCGCAACCTGTCGCATCTGCCGCTCCGGCAGCTTTTGGCACGATTTTCCAATAATAGGTAGTGCTCGCCGCCCAGCCAGTAATGTTGACTGAGGTCGAAGTCGTATTGCCTATTAATACTGGGCTTCCGGCAGTTGTACCTAAGTAAACATCATAAGATGTAGCAGTTGGCCCTGTGGAAGGCGCCGTCCATGTCAGCGTTACACTTAAAAGGTTGGTTGCTCCGGCTGCAGGAGATGTTAATGTCGCGCAACTCATTGGCGGCAATGCCGCCAAAATGTTTACGGTATAATCTTCGGTTTCGCCAAAGCCGCTGTTAGTTGCACCACAAGCTTGGGCCGTGGTCATATTTGAGTCGTCACCCCCTCTGACCCTCATTCGTGTTTGCCCTAAAACGGCATCAGCGGGTACTGTCAAAACGATGCTGGCTGTTCCCGACGAACCCGGGTTTCCTCCAAGGACACCCTCTGAAGCTTCAAAACTTCCGTTTTGATTGTAGTCAACCCACACAGCAGTGTACTGTGTAGAGTGAGAACCTACTTTCACAGCTACAGTTGGCGATGAACTCCTGTAGATGTCTGGCACTGTCGAAGCACTGTAAAACGTATAGTATGGCGATGATGCGCAGGTTGAAGTGTTGTTCAACGTGCCTAAAGTTACATTTGTAATTTCGTCGTTGCTTCCACAACCTGAACTGTAAGTTGGCGAACAATATAGTGCGTTTGCCCCTGTTGTAAATGTTTGTGTTGTGCAACCTGTCGCATCTCCATTGGCATTTTTAGGAACAATTTTCCAATAGTACAAGGTATTAGCCGAAAGCATCGGCGAAGGAGTATATGATAATCCCGTCGCATTGCCCACAAAACCAGGCGTTGACGTCGTGCCCAGGTAAACATCATAACTTGACGGGCTGCCGGTAGCTGCAGTCCAGGTAAGTGTCACATTGCGTTGGATAGCCGTAGCGGTATTTGCCGGAACCAGTCCTGACGCACAGTTAGGCGGCGTCGTTGGCGCAAGTTCAACGGTAAAGTTATCGACCATGAAGTCAATGTCAGCAGTTCCATCAGAAGCACCTTCTACAGCCCTAATGGCAAAAACAACAGTTTGTCCTGACAGCGAAGAAATATCGATAGCATCCAATTGCCCCAAATTTGAAGGAACATTAGCGCTGTTGTACGTTTTCAGAACTGTCCAGGTTGTCATATTTGTCGAATAAAGGACTTCAACAAAATCATCAGCTTCCCAGGCAGTGGTTGGAGCAACCGTGCCATCAAATTGCATTGCCGCAACGTTATATGCAACGCGCATTCCCGCCGAAATGGTATAGAATGGTGTAATCATCCATTGGTTGCGGTTAAGGCTGAAAATATTGAATTTAGCTGCCCCTGTGCTTCCTGAGTTTAACCAACCGTCTGTCTCCCATCCGGTGGCAGCTGTAGTCGACACTGTGGTTGGTCCAGCCGCTAATGAGCCCGCATTACCTTCTCTCCAGCAAGTTGGCGGATAGGTCCCAAAAGCTTGTGTACTTGGAAAAGAAGTTATCGCTGCACAAGCAGTTGTGAATGCCAATACACTGGAGTTTGCGCTATACCCTCCAAGTGGGCAAACCTGGCGAACATACACATTATAAGTTGTTGAAGCAGTCAAACTTGATATTGTAGTAGGCGAAGTCGCAGTTGAAGATACAAGAGTTCCACCGGCTCCAGCCGATGAGCCGGTACCTGGTGTATAACCAGAAGCACCATATTCCAAAATATAATTTCCGGTTCCATTCCAAGTGACATTTAGGCTGTTTGGCGTAATGGTACTGGCAGCAACCGATGTACCTGCTGCACACAGGGTGGCTTTTGAACCTGACAATGGCGATGTTGTAAAATAAGTTGGCCCCCCACTGCACGCAGTATCATTAAATGAATAAACGTAGTAGTAATAAGTTGTTCCGGCCGTAAGTCCTGAATCCGAGAATGTCAGAGCATTTGAACTTTGTACAACATATGTCCCAGTACCCAAAGCAGTCGATGCTGCCGCATAGGCTGTCCCATTTGATGGAGCAGGGCTTGGCGCAGTCGCATTTGTACTTCGAACTACCATATATTTATTAGGCGCAGGACTGGCAGCTGTAAACGACCCTGCAATTGCAGTAGCCGTCGTTGAACCAAAAACCAAGGCCGTAGGTTGCGCAGTCGGGGCGGCGCATGGAGATGGCGGAGTAAAGATAAATGTCTTTCCTGAAACAGGCATTAAAGTCGCTCTGAAAGCACATACCGAACCACTTGCAGTTCCCGCAGCAGATGTATTCCACGTATGTGTACCATTAGTAATCAACCTGTTTTTGACATTTGTGGAAAATGTATTATTGGCTCCTCTGAGACCTACTTCCAATGTAACGTTTGTAGGCGTGCCCTGGACACTTGTATCATAAACCATTCTGATACTTCCATCCTGATGAAGCCTGATTTGAAAGTTTGCCCTAAAGTATGGGCTTGCCGTATTAGTATCGAATTCATGCCAGTTTTTCCATTGAATAACAAATTCCTGGTTTGGTGCCGAACCAACGGTCTCGTAGCGCATTTCACCCACAATACCTGTGATGAAAAGTCCATTACTGTCTACACCATGAGCAGAAATAGCTCCAGCATAAGTTTCAGAACTGCTGATTGGCGTATAATTGGTAGTGGTTGGCGCCGTTGCCCCAAATGTGATAAACCCGTTGGAGCTAACATTCATACCGGTATAGCCTGTGCCATTGTAAGTAAAAGTAAACGGAATAGTTCCCGTAGGCAGATTGAATATGACGTCATCAACCGATAATGCGGAGGTCGCACCGGTTGCAGTTGCTAAAACCGTTCCCCCGGTAATTGGAATGTAAGTCCCAACAGCTTCGCTAAACACATAGTTTGAAACCTGGGCAGTCAAATTCAGTCCTGTAAATAGGGATAAAAACAGGAAGAACATACCGAGCCATCTGGCCCGCAAAAAGTTTGGAGACGGCGAAAAGCCGGTGGGATTTCCAAAACTTTTTCTTCCGGAGACCGAATTTGATCGGCTGTCCGGGGAATTGTAGTTTCTCGTCATAAGATGTTAAAAATTAAATTGGAAGATTGAAATTATAAGATAATGTTTGTTTAATCATTGAACATCTGTTAATATCGTTTAAAATCATTATTTATCCGATAAACGGCATGATTCCGCCGATTTATGTAGGCATAATCGTCCACTGCGTTCTTAATATAAAAAAGCCTCTCCTTTTCCGGAGAGGCTTTTCTACCTAAAAATGAAGCTACTACCGTTTAACCGTGCGAAGTGTTTTAACATTTTCACCTTGGTTTAAAATAACGTTGTATACACCCGACGGATATTGGTCGCCAATGTTCAAAGTTCCCATATCAGAAACATTTATATCGCGCGTTTCGAGCAACCTTCCGGTCATATCGTAAACTTTTACGTTTATGGTTTCGTGCGCGGAAGTCGTCACGTCAATGTTGAAACTGTCGGCAAATGGGTTCGGATACGCTTTGGCATCGAATGGCAATTGTGCAATTCTAGATGAGCCTGGAACGGTTACCGTACATGTCTTGCCAAAAGGTCCAGCCGGGTCAGCGTAGTTGAAAATCAATCGTACCTTTACGCTATAAGTAGCTCCAGGAATCAATCCTGAGAAATCACTTAGCTTGAACGAACGTGTAGTTTTAGTGATGTCAACTCCTGTTGCTCCCAAATTATTTCCGCTTAGGTTGAAAACATAAG